>WBNH01009917.1:33404-90855 GCA_013401255.1 Urocolius indicus | reverse complement strand
CGTCCCGTTCCCTTAAAGCGACACGTGGGGTCAAGGGGGAGGGCGGCGGGGAGCGGCGGCGCTCTGAAAGAAAAGGGAGAAAGGGGGAGTGACCGCAACGGGGAAGCAGCAGGTGCGGCGGCGGCCAACAATGAAGGGACGTAGTTCGCCCCTTCTGCCGGACGCCTCCGCGTCCTCGGCCCCTCCCCCGCTCGCTGGCAATGGTACGCTCCCGCCGCTCGAATCTCATGCACCGGGGCGGGGATTGGCAGCCCTTGGCGAAGGAGGGGCGGGGCCAGAGCGCGCGCCAAACGCGACCGGCACAGCGGAATCCAAAAAAAAAGGGGCGGGGCGAAGAGGCGACCGTTTAAAGCGCCCCGGGGTGAGGGGGGAGGTGGCGGTGGCTCGGCACACCTTCACCGCGCCAGCGCGGCACCCCCGCCGATCCTGCCTCCTCCAGGGGAAAGCTGCTGCCGAGCAGAATCCCGCGGAGAACCGCCGTACGCCTACACCCGCTTTGGCCAGGACCAAGTCAGCCGCAGCCCTCCCCGAGGGGGCGAGAACAAGGAGGGCCCTGGTGCGGGCCGGGCGGCTGAGACAATAGGTGCCGCCGCACGAGGCGCTGGCTTGTCAGCGAGGATCTTGGCGCGGCCCGAGGTGCGCGCCTGGAAGGTTTCCGCGCACGCTTTGCGTGTCAACGTGACGCGCCAGCGAAGCCGAGTGCGGGAGAGACGGCACGTTAAGAAACCGGCAGGAGAAAGATGGCAAATCGGAGCTAAAAATGGCCAGGGAGGTGCTTATAAAATCATCATGAGAAAGGGCTAAATATATTTTTGTTTCGGGGTTGGCTGGGGAGAAGCTTGGAGCTGTGGTCATAGCAACTCCTCCTGTTTGGATCCTGCTGCGTTCAGGAAAATAACTCACTGCCTGTCTCCGTGAAATAAACACGATTACATCAGATGAATGCCGGCGCCCATTAGCCTTGCCTCCTGCTAACTGAATCAACTTGGAAAACCCAGATATTGACTAATCCCTGGGGCTACACTGAGGTTATAGTGTAGGTACTGGATGGCAGGGAAGTGACAAAGCCCTGTTCTTTGAGAAAAACATAGAAATCTTTAGCATGTGTGTGTGTATAGGTGCCTCTGTGTGTGTGTGTGTGTATGGATGTACATCTGCTTACCTGTTTAATGCTCTAAAAAGCCACTGGTTACTGGCTGAGTGCTCTGTAGCTGAACTAGTAGTCAGGAAGAGCACTGTCAGGCCAGTATATATATACACCCACGTGTCTTGTGGGCATTTAAAATACATGTCTGTATACTGTTTATATATAAATAATTAATTCCTGTCTGTATGCTTCAGTGTGTATAAGCAGTACATTCGTATATGCTGTCTTTGCCACACTCGGCTGAGTATGGCCTTGAGTTCTTCAGCCAACAGAGCCAGTGCACATCTGAATAGAGCAGGAATGCACGTGAACACTGAAGCACTGTGAATGGCTCAGGGATTAGGAATCAAGTACAAATCTAAGATAATATGATAATAGCAATAGTAAGATGAAAGTATGGCAGTTTTCCTTTAAACAGGCTTCTCTGGCAGAGATAATTCAAACACCTTTCACGTCCAAACCCACTCGGTCCAATGTCCTTCCAAAGTCACAGTCTTCTAAGCCTACTTTAAGAGAAATTTTGATCTCCATTGTCTATTAGAGCTTTTGGCATGAAAACCGGTCAGGTACTGCAATAACTCATTAAGAAAAGACCCCAAAATAGATACCATTCATAAGAGATCCACAAAATGATCTCATGAGACAGCTGAGGAAATTCTTACTACAGTGTGGTGTGACAAATATCAGCCAGAAGTGCACAATTCCCAAATCGCTATCTATCTCCCTGTCTGCAAACAGATGGAGGAAAGCCTTTAGCTGATCTAAACTTGGCTCAACCCACCCTGTTTACTAATGGAGTTTCCAGGAGCATAGAAATTAGAGCGACTCGTTGCAAGCACTTGTGAGCCGCAGCCTGCTGATTCAGCTTACGTATTGGTAAAATCTGGTAAAGAGGCTGTCCTTACCTGAACAGATGCACAAAGTCGCGCACGTGCAAGTGCCACAGCGTGGCAAGAGCTCCAGTCAACAGATGCTTCCACCTCTGAAGTCAGGGGAGGCTGCTGCTGTAACAGCTCTTTGCAGGGGAGGAGCAGGCTGTATTGCCTGTTGATAGCTGAAATAGCCACGTGTCCTCCTCTGCGAAGATGCTGTTTGAGGATATGCTAGGTTATTGAAAACCGAAAGCAGGTGCAGGAGGGGGTTACAAACGGCGATACGGGAGACGTTTTTAAATGCTCTCACAGGGACCAATGCGACAGTAGGTCCACTGACGACTGGCTGAGCACTCTGCCTCTGAAGCATCTGGAGGAGGGCTGTCAGTTTAACAGTAATCTTTGTAAAATGCTAAGAAGGACCTGAACAATTCCCACTGGGGAACTGAAAAGCCATCTACACTCTAGCATTAAGCTGCCCATGGCATCCACAGCAACACTTGCACGTCTTGGCTTGATATTTTGGAAGCCAGCACCAGAGAAGCTTAGTCATATGACAGGGTTATTTGTATCATTATGCTGTTAAATTCCCAAAGAAGTTTTCACAATGTCCTGTAAGAGAAAGGGTTCAAACAAGTAGAACTAACAAAGTGCTACATTTCCTCTGCATCTCTCTTTTCACGACCTGCACGTGGTATTCGGAGTGGGAGGAGGGTGGAAGGCAGTACTGGAGAGGACTTTAGGCTAATAAAGCGCACACACAAAACCAAGGGCCTGCAGCATCCGTACAAAATGGGCTACTTTGTAAAAGCAAGCTAAGGCAGCTGTAATCCTGTGTCACAGACTAGTAGAAGATTTGTATTCCAGGCTGGTGATCTGCAAAGTCCTTGAGGACTTTTACAGAACCTCTGGTTTGCACTGGGCTAGGTAAGAGTCATGTCACCTCAGTCAAGCATTGATTCCCTGTGAATGAGTGCCCACAAGCTCTGTGAAACTCGATGCCTGGCACTTCAGAAGTGACCACTAGGAAGCAGAGCAGCCATCAAGGAAGCAGTACCAAACCAACCCAGTGGAAAATACTGTGGCACAAGATTCAGCTCAAAACAAGGTCAGAGTATGGTAAGTGTCCAATTTTGAAAAATCAATATACAAGAACAAGGCCCAACTTTCTTGTGTATTCCATTTCCAAGACAAAATGCTGAAGGTTTATAAGGGTCAGTTGCTGCTCCCACTTAGACAAGGAGTATAGCAAAGAAGACAAGTTACAGAAGAAAATCCAAGAAAGATTTTGGTATCTCCATTATAGGAAAGCTATTTTTACAGTAAAAACAGCCAAGGAATCTTGAATTCCCTTCTGATGACCTTCCAAGGCTCAGAACTCGCCAGGTGCATGACTATTCCTGTGGGAATTTGTAATCTCTTTAAAAAACAAGAACAGCAAAATTCCACTGGAACCATACTGTCCTGGAGCAGAGTCCCCACATCTGGAACTAGCAAGTAAAAACATAGCAAGTGGATTTTCAAATGAGGAGGCTATCACCAGATTAGAGGGCTGCAAGGGATACTGAGAGGTCACCTAACTCTATCCCCGTGAAAGCATCTCTGTCCCATCTGGTTTACCCCTTAAAGACTTTCTCAGTGCTGCAAATAACACAGCCTATCCAAGCAAGGTGTTCTTTTCTCATTATTCACCCTTTCTGCCTTTAGAAAGTTTCCCCTAATGATTAACCTAGATCTCCTTTACACAATTTAGCCCAATTTGGGCTATACATATTCCACCCAAGAGCTCCGTGTGCAGGGCTCCCCTTGGGCCTGGTTTACTCCAGGTACCATGCATTAAGGTCTGAAAGCATGTTTAGTATTTGGAGTTTGGAGTAGAGGAGAGCCTGAGCTGTTTTGTATACCTGTTCTTAAAACAACGGCTTTTAACTCCTTTAAGCAAGTGTATAGAGCAGCTCCTTTGTGGTGTTATCTAGGAATAACTGGCAGCCTTGCATCTCAAACAGGTCTGGAACTTTCCTTGGAAACCCGTTTGCCCGTGGGTAGGTCCTCTTTAGCAAAAGGCTCTGGTGTCCTGGTTGAGAACCATATTGCTTTAGTAGTACTATTAGAATTGTCCTTTGACAAGCTATAAAGCTATACAAAAGGACTCTGCCTATATTCCAACCAAATTCATCACTGTTTAGAGAAGTATTAATAAAAAGGGGAAAGTAAATCAATGAGGTCACTTTATTGATCCTGAGAACGTGGAACTACTATTAAAAAAAAAAAACATGTTGATGTTGTTTTATGGATAGGTCAAAGTCCTGGTAAGGGTGTGTTTGTCATTCCAATTTATGTGCAGTTTCATCAACAAAGTATTTGTTATTGCAGTATTGTATTTATTCATCTCCTGTTTTCCTCCCCCACAGCCAGAACATCTGCTAAACGTTTCTGAATCTAAGCTTGTTGGGATAGGGCCCATTACTTTTACATATTTATGAACTGTGTGGTACACTGGCATTCATTCAGCAAAGACTGCTTCCCGAGGCTCACGCGCAAGTTACATAAACTGATATGGATTTATGGGCAAGAGGTCCACACATGCAGGGGTCACAGAAGGGGCTGGAAATCCACTTACATCCAGAAGTAATTAAACTCCACTGCTGGAGAGGACGTGAACTATATGCTAATAGATGAGTGATGCAAGAATCCAAACAAAAGGAAGAACAGGTATTCGCAGTGTCCTCAGAATTTCTAGTGAAGAGTAATGAGATCAAATGGAATGAAAAAGAGTGGTATCTGACTCTAGAAACATTCTCCATCATCAAAATATTTTCAAGTTTTGTCAAACAGTCCAAAAAAAGCAAAAGCTACTACGTTTGTGTTACTTGTAACAGACTGGACAAAGGAGAACACAGGACTAGTTCTGGGGATGGAAAATGAATAAATAATTCCTTTCTGATTTCTGTTTTTCTTCTGTTGTAGCCCAGCCTCTCATGCCAACACTCACACAGGCACAGCTTTATACTATATACACACTGAAGGGAGTGTATTCTGCCCTTATTGTGCAGAGAACTTACACATGTGACTCCCATTACCATGAACAGAAGCTATGTTCGTAAATTGCCCTTGTCTGCCTGGACTGAGCGGACCTGTCCCTGTTTGCCTTTCCGGCTGTTTTGCAAACAGTGTCTTTCCAAAGTCGAGGCTGTAAGATTTTCAAACCTTGTGAGAAAAAGCATAAGAGCGTAGCTTATCTCCTCTCAACTGTGAGAGCCATCCATGCTCTGAGGATCATTTGTCTGCCTAAATCCATGCCAGCAACAGAGCACAAGCTCAAGCACTGCCTAATAGTCTTAATGAGATTACAGATAGAGATGCCCTGGTGCAGCCGTCAGGCCAAGGAACAGAACAAACACCAAATTCATCTGGAGAAAAAAAACCCAAACCTCTCTGGCTTTCATGTGAACAGGCTGCAGGTTGATCAAGATTTCAGATATATGGTGTACAAGATCCCTTTGGGTTCCCCGCGCACCCCCCCCCCCAATTCCTTGGGTTTTTTTACAAAGCAGCATATTCTCCTCATGAATCTCTAGATTTAATTAACGTTTTTCAGTGAGAATTTAAAACTGATGATCATACTGCTCTGCAGCATGATTGCATTTATAGATGCCTATTGTTAGCCACACTAGATTGGTCTCACCCATGGCTTTTGTATGTTTGACTACTATTTGTCTGTTTGCTTGAGTATGATATCCTTGTGCTACGGTGGAGCGTGGTGGACCTTTGCCAATAAAATCATTCTTTTTATCAGCAGTTTATCTGATGCACCTGTTTAACTCACTGGAATGAAATTACTCGTAACCCTATCCTATGTAGAGTAAATACTCTTTCTGCACCTGTTCAACTGCATTCAGTTTACTCACTGCTTAAATTCTTAATCTCAACAATAACAAGTAAGTCAGCTTGTATGACAAAGGCTGGGATAACAAATTAAGTGAAAAAGCTGATCTTTGGATTGTACCATATCAACTGGCTAGAGTACAAAACCTGACATCAGTGCATTAAGGTATGGATTACTGTGAGAAACCTGCTGCTAAAGGGTAGCTCTGCAGCTCCTGCAAGACGTCACACCATAAAAAACAACCCAGCAGTAGTGCAGTCATGGATTTTGCATGAAGCCTATTTAGGAAAGCTAGCACAAAAGAAAATTCCTCCCCTTAGAAACAAGGATCCCCAGAATTTTATAGTAAATAGCAAACGTTAAATTACATTTTCAGCAGAGGATACGAGAGGCCAGCTGGGTCAGTACTCACAGAGCGAGGCTGCACAAGTGACCTTCTTCTCGCACAAATCAACTCCTCCCCGACAGGTGTGCATAGTTCACCCGCCTTTGCCCGGGCAGGCATTTACATCAGAGCCTCCTCACCTCTCCTCGTGCCCTGCCTCCGCACAGGTTTCTCTTTGTGGAGCTCCCACAAATTATTTTCCCTTTCTCTGGGCTTGCAAGGTAAAGCCGAAGTAAAAAAGAAACGGGATTTGGGAGGCAAATCTCTGTCTGTAAGTCTTTCTTTCCCAGACCATCTCGCAGGGTCTCGGGAAGGCTGTGTGGTGATGGGTCTGGCTGCCAAATCGTCACCGTTGCCACGGTAACGAAGCAGTGGTCCCCTGTGGCACAGTAAGACAGCAGCGATGGGAGCATCGAATGTATGCACTACCACCTCCTCTGAGGACTCCTCTGACCTAGGTAATCCACCTATTTCTTCAAGAAAAAAAATAATAGTATGTTTTATACAGAAGGCAATTTCCTTACCCTACACCCCTGCTTTGGTTTCTTCACTCACAGAGCTCTAGAGCGACTGTACATCTTGTTTGTACAGTATAGGAAAGGTGGCATACCCCTGAGAGAGACACTCACTTCCCTTGGGAAATACCAGGTCATGTGAAAACAGGAAAAAAGAAACTTTGTTCTGGTAAACATCTGAGCATAAGCACACGCTCACCAGCATTTGAAGAAGTGCTAGGACAGAGCGATAGGGTTTTGTTTCTCTGTGCAGGTGAATGACCAGCTGAGACAGCAATAGGGTATTTTTCTGCCAAGTGTTTCTCTGCCAACACGATGGAGTGCAAGTGTGTCTGTGAGGCCCTACTTCAGCTACACGAGGGCTCAAGGCAGACACAGTTGTTTTGTTCCTCAATCGAAAAGTCTTGGCATTATCCTCTCTGAGCCTTAATATTGTGGTTTTCTACTTGCTTAAGATATTTTTCTTATAATATTTTCATAAATATTACTAGTAATGGTAGGCAGGATGGTCCACAGCAGCACAGACCCACAGACTCTGGGCTTAGTTAGAGGATTGCAGAAGCAGGCATTATTTTGCTGGACAATGAACAATTGAGGCTTGTTTTGGAAAGCAAATCCTTGGATAGTTAAATAATACCACTTGTTTATGAGACAGACTATCTCATCTTCTTAATAAAACGTTGCTGATGGTTCTTTGTTGCTTTCCTTATTATTCTCTCTTAATGCCAAGTGCTTCTTTTAAGGTAATGGATTTCCTCTCTCAGGATGCCAGTAACAAACACAGCTCTGTGTGCATGCAGGTAGTATGGAGAAAAACAAACACACAGAAATAAAACCTATGCATTTGCTTTCTTAACTAACTTTCCTATCCTCACTTTTAACTCAAGGAGCTTTCTCTGACAGTGGCTTATCACAGCTTGTTAGGTAGGGCTAATCTTCACAGAATCACAAGGGCTAGAAGGGACCTCAAAAGATCATCTAGTACAAACCCCTGTCAGAGCAGGACCACCTAGAGTAGGTCACACAGGAACTCATAACTCCAGATCAGGAACTCTAGATGCCAAAACCCAAATATTAAAGATCCCACCATGACAGGGTGGTGGTGCCTTCACTCTGAGTTTTCTAGCTTCTCTCCAATACACTACAAGGATTATAATTTACTTTGATTTAGAAAAAAAAACCAAGTAATTTCTCCTATGCTTATGTGATTCTAAAACGTGGGACTGGGCCAACATCACCAAATGCAGTGATGGCCATGACGATGCTGCTAGACTTGGCAGTGCAGAAGTCACCCTGCAAAGTAGGTAAGCTCATCTAGGCCCAGTCACAGGAAGCCTGGAGCCTTAACGTTAAAGATGCTGGACTTTAACGGTCCACATCCTTGTGTGGTGACTTAGTGGCTCGTTCAAAATTAGTTATGGGTACACTCAGACTTATGAGCATCTGGTTCCACACAGATACGAGGTTACTAACCATAGGGAGGCATGTTATAAAAATTCATCTTATCATGGGAATTTTATGCTGCTTCTTCGTGAATCTAAATGAGAATAAGATCAGGAAGTGAACTTCACACCGAATCCTACATAAGGAAATTGTTGATTGGTATAATTAAATATATCTGTTTTGCTGACAAACCCCTCCTCCTCTCCCCCTCCTGCCCCGCTGCCTTCCCTCAGACATTTTTATGCTTGGCTTCATGGAAAAGGCACCCAGTGCCTCTGGGTGTGATAGCATGAAGCCATTCAAACTGAAGCTGTCCCCTGAAGAAGACAATAGTGAGAAGGAATGATGCTGGACTAGCAGGGGTTATGAAAGCAGCAGAGGAACATAGGGGAAGAGGAGGTGGCTGGGCTTGGCCTGCAGCACTGAGAGCCTTTTCCATTTGCAGCTTTATCTTCCCACAGTCAGAGTGCTAGCTAGAGCTATTTAATGGGATCACGAGGGCTGCTGTACCATTACTTACGGAAGAGGGTATAAAAATGACAGCAGCTAATAAGCACCAATTTCTCATCACTTGCCTCATCAGGCTAATTTCACAAACAGAAGGTTTCAGAGGCTAAAGGGCTGGAAACAACATTCCAGCTGCTGGATCCAGGCCAGTACAGAGAGAGTACATCCCTTCGTCTGCACGCTTCAGTCTCAGCCACAAAAAAAAAAAAAAAAAAAAGAGAGCGCTACCCTAAATGTACATCTACAAGAGGACATAGATTTAACAAACTGAGCTGGAAGGCTAAAGCCACAGCACATTCATTGTTTCTAATGATTAGGAGGCAACAGGAGCAGGAACATGAATGTTCCTTTGTCCATAGATGCCCAGACCACATTCCTGGCCATGAAATTCCCTCCCAGAAAGGAAGGCTTTGTCTGGAGCTCACAGGACAGCAAGACTGAGGACAGCAAGAAAGCCTTAAAAAAAAAACCAAAACACCCACCAAACTTGGTAGACTGGGTTGGAAACACACCTTTAATTGAGGAGTTAGTTCAGAGGAGGCATTCATGCATCCAAGGGAGGAGGCTAGCTGATGCGAAAGGCAGAGAGTGGATAGATATGCGTGTGTGGTCTGAAAGCAGGATAAAGTCAGGGAGCATGTGTTTACGTGTGTAGGAAGGGAGCAGATTGTTTGTAGTGGGAGTGCAGTCCATGCATGTGAGTTATAGATGTCAAAGCTGAAAAAGAGCTCATTGGCCTTTTCACTTTTCCTTCTTTTAGCCAATGAAGATTTGAACAGTTGGATCTTTCACTCATTGCACTTCAGATCCTTTGATTAGATCCTTTGATCTAATGCAGTGTATCTGCTCTAGAATCATCAGTCACTAATGATTCTACTGACTGGAAAAAAAAAAAAGGTGACAAGGGTGGTTCTTTCAAAGACTGAAGTTCATTTTTTGCTCTTAGCATCTGCTGGCATCATATCAGTATCCAGGTTTTTTTAAGCACGCATTTATTTTTTTCACTATGATCTATAGTTAGCCTCATTAGGAAGTGTCTACGCTGCTTTTCTATTTTTAAAAGACGGATCCATATTTGCTGGATTTGCTTGAAGTTCTCTGCCATTAGAAAGTTATCACCTCAGTAACATACATTCTGTGCTAAATTTTGAGATGTGCTAGGCTTTATTCATAATATTTCCACACCTGATTTTCATGGACACCCTTGCTCCTGCTTGTCTATACTTCTGTTAACTGCTGCTGTGGTCATGCCCGTTATTGATGGGTTTCTGGAAAGATCAGCAACTCAGCAATTTTTATAACTGCATTATAAATAATTCAATCAACTGTTCTTCCCCACATCTACTTCTCAGTTATTAATGGACTTTCTTTCTAGGCAGTATTTTCTCATCTCTCATCACCATCCAATATATATACTTGGGGGAGGAATGTAATTAGTTTTGCAGTTCTTCTGCCAAAACTTCCACAGACTTCAGTTCAGAGATTTGCCTTAAGAAGACCTGATTATAGCCTGTAGGAGCTGGTCCTATTTCTGTACAGCAGCAAGAGGCTGAAGTGAGTGCCCACAGATGGGCAATGGAGCCTCATGGGTGTTTTAAGAGAAGCACGAAAAGGTGGGTTTATACATAAAAGAGGAAAGTGGGGTAAACCAGGCAAGGTGAAGGAGGATTCTGTTCTGCAAGAACATAGAAAACTGAAGGTTTTATAGGATTAACTCACATTAAACTCTGTTTGGTTGGGGGTTTTGTTTATTTGTTTTGTTTTAAACTTTTAAAACAACAGGAGAGTGGATTTTCTCTTTCCCCCCTTTTCTGTCATCAAACAGCTGTGCAAATATTTTAGCATGTGATTGTGGAAGCACAATACTGAAAACTTCTGAATTGTGCCAAGAGAAAAGTACAGGAAAACAAAAGGCATAAGTCTGAGGCAGATCTAGCTGCCAGGATCTCCTGTCCCCAGGGGAAACAGAGGAAAAGAGAGGGGGTGAAAAAAACCCCTCTTGATAGCTTTCATTGCTCACAGTGACAGTATCCCAGGTCAGAAGGAAACACAGGCTTTTGTAGCCTTTTTTTTGGAGGGTAGCAAAGGTATCAGAGCAATTAACAGTCTATTAAATCATGGCTTTCTTGAGAGTTGTTGGCTTTATCTGCAGCACCAACTGCTTGTATTGTACCCACTTAAGATACTGAGTCCTCAGGTTACAGGTAGCTTGAAAACCTGAATTACACAGTGCAGTAAGTCAGCCTTTGAATTTAGGAAACCAGAGGTAATATGCTTGGTCTGCAGTTATGTGGAATGAAACAGGTCTTCTTCCAGCAGCTTAGCAAAGCAGTGATTCAGGCCAGCTGACTAAAAATGCATTTCTTCACAAGTTCTCTTAGGAGTTTATGCTACAGAAGTGTGGGCAGCAAGTGATAACACAAGCCTAAATATGCCACAGCCAGGAATCAAGTCGCACTGATTCTCTGCCAAAGAACCTTACCTTCTAACTGCAGGAGAATTCATTAATCCAAAAAAAAAAAAAAAAAAAAATCAGCTCGCACTTCCAGCATTCTCAGTGTCTTTTGCCACACTCATTCAGCGATTCCTCTACATCAGTACAGAACAGCTTGGTCTTTCTCTCCTGCTTAAGTTAAAACAATAGGTTGTGCTGTAACTGTACCCTATCTCCCAGCAATGGCAAATGCTACATTTTGCAGAGGAATGCATACTGTTCCATCTTGCTGGTGAGAAGTCAAAAGAACAAGATTTCTTCCTGAAACTGGTCACCATTCTGTACCCTGAAACATACAGCTGGTGAAACTTCTCATTTTTGTTAGGCCCATATAACTGCAAAGTTACTCAAACAAGCAAGAAACCTTTGGCTCTGCTGTGTGTAATCTCCCCTCCCAGGGAATTAAGCAGGTGGTTATTAGAACTGCAATAACACCCACACTGGGAGCACAATTAAACCCTAAAGGAAGAAATGCTTGCTTCCATCAAAGACAGCAAATGATTTCAGGAAACCTTCATACTCTAAACTTCCTCTAACCATTTTCATTCCGCTTCCATTTAAGTAGCTCACTGATTAATTAAGGTTAATCAGCTAATGTTTTTCCACAGTGCTTTGAATAAGTCAAGCACTGTATAAAAGCTTGAATTGGTATGAATTGTTTATTAGGCTACTATTCATTTCAATGTTTTTGCTCTCTGGGCTTTTCCCAGTCCTTTTCGTACTCACTTTCATAGCCAATCAACAGCCAATGATTCTGTGGCTATTATTTCTAGCCCAAGTAATGTAGATAGTTTTTCTGGCATTGTGACATGTACTTCTATGGAACGTAAGTCTGCAGGGAAGACCTTGCATCCGTTATCTACTTAACAGCATTTTTCCCTTTGATACCAGGCTCAGACTCCAGCCTTGCTGCACCCATCTCCTGCCTGCGGATGCACGGCGGCGACAACAGACGGAGGCTCCCATAGCTCAGCATAAACAGCTGGCTGCAGCACCTCCCAAAAGAAGACGAGTTTCCCAACCGAGTCCTGGAAATATCCACAATTCTGTCCTTCCCTTACGAAGCCTAATCAGGGCTTTTTTGATGCCCACAGGAACTAAGCAGAGACTACTGCTGTACTCACGGTTAATATGGCCTCCAAGGACAAAGTGAAGCCTTGTCTGTGACAAAAATCCCACCCACCTCCTAGATCCTCCACAGTCTTGTACGACTCTGAGCAGGCCATTTGCAACTAGATGAACAAGCATTGATTTGGGGTGTCTCAAGTTGCAGTTGTTTTGAGGAACTAGGGACATGTCTCTAAAAACCAGGATGTAGCCCTCCAATTGAAATCAGCAGGCTCTATGGTTTTTGTCTCTCCAGATCCTGTGAGGTAAATACACAAAATACTGTGTTTGCTTTGTTTTTCTTTAACTGTCAGCCACACAAATTCTGCTTTATAATTGAGAGTCAAGTTCTTTCCTTCTTACTCATAAGTAACATTCAACAGGCCAAAACAGGCCACAGGGATGCCAAAAATATAACTCTTTGGAACTTGGTAAACAATTTTGTTGATACTGCTGAAAACAGAGCAGAATCATTTTCTCTTAGCACGTTGGCTCTTCAGAGGTAATGACAGCTCATTTCTTTGAGTCACTGAACTCGGCAGACCCAACTGTGAGTGCAACCAGGGCAGGCTGAGCTGGTGAATCTCATGATCCTTCTCTCATGTTCCAGTTTACGTTAACTCCTTCTAGGGTTTCCAACACAAAAGACTGTCTCATGCTCAAAGGCACTGAAGCAGCAAAGTCCTGAAATAAAGCTCACCTCTGTAATGTTCCTTTACTTGTTGTCTAGATCACTGCTAGACAACCATAGAATTTTCTAAGCAGAATGAGTGGAAAGCACTCCAAACATTCTGCCTTCACAATCCCCTTTCCTTCTGTATCCTCACATTGTAAGCAGCTGCAGTCACGGGTTTGGTGGGACTATGATGCCCTGATTTCTTCTAATCCTTCTTGTCTTGGCCTTTATTAGCTCTGGAAGAAGACATGCAGTCATGCAAAGCATCTATTGCAAGTTGTCCAGGTTAAGTCCCCCACAGCAATGTCCAGGGGTTTGCCCAGCACAACTGCCAGTCACAATCCCCAGCGCTGAGAAATGATGGGATTTGCACTAAGTCAGCAACTGAGGAGCAAAGAGAGCTAAAACAAAATGAAGAAAAGAAAAGAGAAACAAATGGACAGCACAGAAAATAAACAGAGAAACCAAAAAGAAACCAGAGCTTTGCGGCTGGTATCTCTAAATACTAGGAGAGCTAGTTTCTTGCCTGGGTGACATGTAACATCTTCCCTCGAAGGGGTACTTCTCCTTCACATCTGACAGAAGTCACCTCCAGAGGCTGAGAACTTCTGTGTTTTTCTCAATTGCCTTGTCAATGTCTTGTTCCCTAGACAGAGGTCCCAGCTGCTTGGCTTCCCTACCCTTTAATTCCAAGCTTTGGGCCTCATTTTCCCAGCACTGCAGCAGACGGGTAATAATGTACTTGCCAGGTTGGCAGCTGAAATACTTTTGCATATCTCACAGCTTATGCAGGGATAGGGATTGGGTAATTATCTCTGGTTTTATCTGTTAGAATCATAGTATCGTTATGGTTGGAAAAGATCTTTAAGATCGAGTCCAAAAGTTAGCAGACAAAGAACCAGAAAGGTGGTCCTGAGACCTTTATCCACATACATACATGAAGGCTTTGTACAGACAGTATGGAGAATTCCGATACAGGGGTTAAAGCCTGCGTACTGTGTATGTGCACATTATCCGGACTGCAGTACCAACAAGCTCTGACAGTAGAAAATCCTGAGTCTGGCCTTGCATCACAACATGATAGGCTTAAAAACCTTAAGATTTGGAGCTTGTAAAAAAATCAACCAACCAACCAAAGAGGACTGAGCACTTTTTTGCTACAATTGTGACAGAAAAAAAAGGTGAGGGTGAACAGAAGAAGTTGCTGAAGTTTGTATCTGCCGCCCATGAGTAGCTATGCTGTAGGAGGCACACAAACCTGCCAGTGCATTCGTTCTCTGCCGCTGCTGAAGGTCCTGCTTTGTCTGAAGACAACTGCAAAGGCAGATTTGCTCTGATTGTCCTGACTGATGTCTTTCTCTAATGGATATAAACCACAAATGATAAACAAACTGCAGCAAAAGGCTGATGAGATGTCGTCAAAGTGCCCATTGCTGAAGGAACGGCACAGCCTTGTGCAGAAGACTGGACAAAAGGAAGAAAGGGTATACAAGGCTTTTTTTTTTTTTCCCCACCAAAGCAAGAAGAAAACAATATATGGGTCTAGCATCTCTTTGGCTGCAGTGATTCTGTGAGACCATGGAGACTGGTTTCTGTGGCTCATTAGCCAGGCTAGTGCTATTTCATGGAGATGGGTGGATCCTTTAATATGGAGAGGCTTTTCAGCTCCGAAAGATTTTTATCTGCTGATGGCTACCATGATATTTATAGACATATGCATCAGCTTAACAGCAGGAAGCAATTCTCTAGGGGTGGAATTGGGTGGATTGCCCCCATTTAAACTCCATTATGGATGCAGCTTTCTGTATAGGATTAACCACTTAACTCACTGAATCTCGAACATCATCAGCTATTGTTTACAAGAACTGAGGTCTCTAGGGCTTAGTTGTGGGATGGTTGACTTGTTTTCAGCTTCAATTATCTCATCAAAGAATAGAGTCCTTTGTTAACCTCTGATTTGCTGAACAATGTGTAGGAAGCCTATTAAGTACTTCACAGTCCTCCTCTAACCCTATGATTCGGGCAGCTCTAGACTTCTCGTCCAGTGATTGTCCTGTATCTGAACAGTCTGAATCTTCAACTGTCACTTGAAGAACATGACCAAAGAATCAAGAAACAACAGTGGCTTGGAAGATCAAGGCAGAAATGACATGCATATTATGCAAAGTGTTTTAATGCTTTCAGCCTAACTTTTGGTAATGATTTTAGCATGCACTGAGTCTATCTCCTAAAATCATTCGAGTATCTTTCTAGTATTGTATTTGTTCTGGTGAACACACCTTTTGGCATTAGACAGTCTTGTAAGGTGAGCTCAGAACAGGGCTATTGTTCCGGCAGCACACGGCGCATAGGGAATGTTAACTGCTCTTTAGTTTGACATAGAAAGAGGAGTGCTGAGCCCTGGCATGGATAAGGCTTCTTGAATACGAACAACAAATTTGAGCTATTTAAGGCTTTGTTGCCAATTGCCAGAGCTATCATCAGTCAGGTCTATCCATCATCCACTCTCCCTTTCAAACTTAGCGTGACCTCCTCGTCCCGCTATTTTTCCCAACCTTTCCTTGTGCTTACAGTGACCTCCACCCTCATGACTTGGTTGTACTCCCAGTGCCAGCCTGACGCACCAGCATGCAGCTCTCAGCTTCCTCCATCTACTGCCCTTCTAGTGCTTCTTTACAGATACACTGAACGAGAAACATGAGGGCAGATGCTATCTGTCATTGACTGCAAAAATTAAGTGCTCAGTCTCTGGCAGAACCCACTCAATTCTCCATCCTTGAATCAAATCCTCCGGTCAAAATTAATACATGAATTTCTTTCCCTTTGCTCTTGAGTAATTTTGTTTCACTAGTGTGTACAGCTTTACACTAGTCCATTTCTATTCATCCAGATATTTCAAAATACTTCATAAATATAATTTAAGCTACAAAACTAATAAGCCTTCCATCAGGTAGGAAAGGCAATGATGTTATCTGCTCTATTTTATGAAAAGACAAGCTGATGTTCAGAGAGAGGAAAAATTTGTAGTGAGAAAGTTCTAGGCAGCAAACTCTACATCCAAGGCAACTTGGGATAACTTTAATGCTTGAAATATACCTGTCCAGGGTACTTTACACTTTTATCTAAATCAAGACACATGCACAAGTCTATTAATTAGTAGAATTGATTAAAAAATGGCTACATTATATAGTTCTTTAATCAGCAACATCTGGAGCAGCATAAGAAGCCAGAATCAGCCTCCCCTGCCCCAAGAGCACTAACAGATCCTGAAGAGACTCCCTGGAGACTCTCACCCTGCACCTCCTGCCCAGTGGTTCTGGGCAGCAGGGTCTTCATTTAAGCCCCATCCTGGGCACCCAGGCCCACTGGGTACACCGTAGCTGTGGAAAACTGAGGCCTTCTCTCATCTCCTGGGTGTGTGTTGGACCTATGTGGCAGTCCTGCTTCTTGGACTCCCAGAACGGATCTTGAACCTAATTTTATCACCTCACCTTGTCTGATGCAGTTGATGAAATCTGTTAGCAGCAACTGGTGCTACCCACCCTGCTCAAGTCCTCTGAGTGTGACTGTGCCTGACTTGGGGAGAACACTCTTCCTGTGTGCCCTGGGCTCACTCTGGGCCTATGACTGCTCTTTCTGTTCCCCAACACTCTCATTCTCACCACCAGGTCATTCTCATACTGCAATGCTTGAAGTGGTATCACAAACATTTCGGTGCGAAGCCAGCAAGCCGCTTTGGTCCATACCCTTCTCAGTGGTGGTTTAAAAGCAGCTACTGAGCTTGCAGCAAAGTGGCTGCCAAGTACTAACACCAGTCATCATGTTCCTACTCTCCAGATAAGCCAGAGTTGAGCACGGGTGAGAGTAACTTACTGTGGGAATGCCATGCTGAATTCCCCTGGTTGCACCTGCTGAAGGATGACTGAAGTGGGAGATGGGAGAGTTACAACTTAAAGTTCACTGTGATAAACAAAAAACATTTAAAATACAACTTACTTCATCTACAGTAGAGTTCCAAAACATATTACTTATGGTTTATTAGTTTTTCTGTAATGGTTCAAGCAAGTTTTTTTTCAGGCTGTCTACACTGAGTCATTTTTTTGGAAATAAGCATTTTGGATCTAACCCTAAATGATAAATTATTTCAGATTTGGTAATACAGACAGGGTTTTCAACTTCCACTTCTGTGAACTGGCATCTGGAATGAAAACATGTCTAGAAAATTTTTGCCCGTCTGTTCAGCCGGCCTGAGCTCAGGCTGCACTCAAAGCTGAAAACCTCACTGAGAAACAAGGTTGAGAGACAAGCGTTAAAATCCACGTGGGCTGCCCTTCCCCCCAGTGCTGAGAAGTAAACACTTATGTCTAAGGCTGTATAAACTAATTAGACACCTAATCCTACCTTTGTCTGCATCTGGTATCGGCGAGAAAGACAAGAAGGAGCAGCAAATAAGGGAGGGACAGAAGGAGAGACAACATCAGCTTGATGGAGAAATGCTGCTCAATGCACTGCTCAAGACATTAATTTTACAGACTCTAAGCATACCTCTCTAACCAGTGAGAGCCTAAAACAGCACCCAGGTCTTTAAGGGAGAAAGCCTTGCCAAAAGAGAGGTGCTGCATTTTCATTGACCACGTAAAAATAGTTCAGAGGCAAATGAATAAAAAAGCCATAGCTTCTTAATTGCTGTATCAGCTTCGTGGGCAAGAAGGGGAGTCTTTCACTGATGCAGTCCACCTGCCAGAGGGGCACACAGGAGTATGCTCACCATGAAACATAAGACACAAAGGTTGCATCAGCAAACCACCTCTTCTCCCGAGGCTCAGGTGCTGCTGCCACGCAACTCTACGGCACTGCTGCCTTTTCTTTAAACAACATCTCATCACAACTTTTGTGAGCATCACAAGACCTGGCCAGATAAAAGCCAGGGCCAGCAGCCTGACATGAAAATGTTAACTGCTGTGTCATTTTCTGCTCCAGGTGCAAAACATGCACTGCCTGTTTGTAGCAAAAATTAACAGAAAATTGCAGTAAAAAGTGCATTCAAAAATGAAGCACAAATGTCTGACAAACACCGAAAAAAAGAAGTACTGAGAAGTTAGGAAGCTAGATTAAAAGTGAGAAGAAACATATTCTCTCAAAGTGCGTCATTGGCCTTATGGTACAAATACTTTTAGAACTCACGCTGTCAAGCACTTCTCAAACATGAGAACACAAGATTTGCTTTTGAAAAAGAGGAAAGGTGGAGATTAACGGATGACAACTGATTTTGGCAGGTAAGGCTCCGAGAAGAGGTATTAACTGTCAGAAGGGCTTGGACTCTAAAGCAGTGAGCAATGAGACACTATGCTAGGCAAACAGGATTTAATTGACCTCCAGTGATGACAGGCTTCGGTATTTTCTCACAGATAATAGCTGGTTGCAGAAAAGAAGATGCCTTAGGCCTTTAACCAATTTGGTCACCTTAAAGCTATGAAATGCCCCACCCAGCACTAATTATTACTATTATAACAGTAACAATGAAAGCAACAGCTGTTATTCTTTGACTGCTGTTTTGCCAAGGTTGGTATTTTGTTTGATAGGGAGCAAAGAAAGAGGCTTAATCAACATAAAATTGCCCTTTGTTTCAGAAAGCTTTTACCATTATCTGAGGAAAACTCAAGTTTCAACAAGTTTTGAAAACAACTCTGTGTTTCCACTTTCCCCATGTCCAGCACTTACACCTTAGGCAGTGTTTGTGCATCTGTGATGAAGGTTAAAACAGGGGTTTGCTCATGTTTTTGTGTTATGTGATACCCCCTAGCTGAACTGTGACTACCCCTGTAGTTGCCTTTTCTGCCTTCTACAGTCCTCACCTGTTGTTTACATGGGTTTTCATGCAGCCACAATAAGCGACAACTGCTTTTAAAAGCAGTAAACTAGGAACATCAGCAGGTGGTCTCAAAATCAGATGAGTCGCCTCTTACTAGGTCTATTTTTGAAACAATGAAATAGGTTTGATTCTGTGCCACCAGCCTGGGTGAGATAAGCAAGCGGAGTACCGCGATGGGCCATCTGCTCCACGCACAGCCGGGAAGCGCGCTCACCTTCACTCAGCCCAGGGCTCTGCCCACCGCCTGCCAGCAGCCAGGGCAGCCCTCAGCCTGCCCTAATCCAAGGGATCTGCAGACACCTATCTTGGTATTTAATAGAGGCATACTGCTGATGGAAATGACAAGCAAACTAGGAGCTCTGGCATGTCATGATCTAGCCAGATCCATACAAAAGCATGCAGTGATGAGGACTGAGTGCTGCACTCTGAGAATTCCAGTCTCTGCGGACCTCATTGCTTTCTTAAAGACTTGCTGAGAAGCTACTACGCGCTACAAAAGTCCACACCTTTCTTGGAAACTATCCTTTCCTCAGTGATGTTTTTAATGTAATGTATAATTTCCAGCTCTTCTCTTTGTTTTTGTATGGGTGTAAGAGGGTTTCTCTCCAAATCAAATCACAGGGCCTCACTGTTTCTAGCCCAAAGTCTCCCTAATGCTGCTAATCTCTTATTAACAGCCTACTGACACAGAAGAGACCACAGAGAAGACTGATTGCCAGCTCTCTGGCCCTGTGACCGTGTGCTGGTCAGATCTGGATTAATACTTGAGGAGATTTACCTCAGGAGGCCTTGTTACAGGTGCCTGTAACTCTAAATTCTCCTTGAACTGCCTGGCAGGAGAGGGAGGAGGGGAACCTGTGAATCCACAGCTGATGCAGACACAAACAAAACCCCCTTGAAACTCATTTTTCTTTTCCTATAGAAAAATCACGACAATAGAAGCAAAAAAATCCTTGATTTCAGATAAAAGTTGAAGAGCTGGGCATTGACATCTCACCCAGGACACGAAATCCACTGCCATGCTCCCTCTTACTACCTGTCACTAGCAGCAACTTTGCTTGACTTTGGCTTTTCTGGTTCCTAGAAACAGTTAGCCAGGAGCACAGACAAACAGGCTGATTTCCTCCAGCATTTGTGTAGCCATATAGCCCCACTGTCTACACTAGTTCAGGTACAACAGGGATTCTTTCAGCTTTAAAAATAGTTCCAGCTGTTCAAAGACGGAAGAGCAGCATTGTTCTTATTTGGCTATGAGTGGCCATGTGACAGTTTGGTTCACCAGCCCCAGTGTCCTCAGGCTCCTCTCCAGGCTGGGCTGCACCTCCTACGCTCGCTCGCAGCACTGGGCCGTGCCGCCTCTGCTGCTCCATGACCCTACATAGTAGAAGGAGGGTGCTGGAATGACAGATGGGGCTGACCAGCTGCGCTTGACGTCAGCCAGCAGAAGAGAGTCCACATGCCGTGTTGGAGCTGCACAAGGACTATCCCCAGCTGCTGAGGAGAGAAACTGAGACAGAAGCTGTCGCTGCCCACAGGTAAACCTCTGAGGCTTCCTGTGTGTCCCAAGTCTGGAGCTAGAGCGTCTCTCATCTCCACTAAGATACTTCTAGTTCAGAATGATTTAATTTAGCTTGTTAACAAATTGCCAGTAAAATAGATAATTGTCTCTGGCCTGAAGTTAAACAATCCTGTTAATGAGTCACTTTTATTTGCAGGTCAGTGAGCTCCATGAGGTTTGGCCTTCAAGGCACCACACTGTCCCCTCTAGGAAGAGAGGTGAAGTACAAAAACATTCTACCGTGCCTTACAGAGAAATTAACCTGTAATTATTATTACAAGGCTACTTGTTCCACCCTGGTTTCTTAAAGGACCACACTCTGTCTCATAAAGATCTTCTGTTTAGAGCAACTCCTACCTCTCCCCAACCCTTCCTAGCCTCTAAAATAAGTTCACGAGTGTTGCAGCTCACATATCTTTCCATAGGTCTTTATTAATAAGGAGCATCTGCAGGGAAACAGGATCTGACTCACTCTGCAGCACAGCTGCTCCTGCTGCCCACTTCTCCACCTGAAACAGTCCTGTTTCAAAAGCCACCTCCATCACTGCAGCAGCCAGCTCCAATAGCACTAATGCAATGCTCTGCTGCCCTTCTAAGGGACAGAAGAACTTGTCTGCTCCCCATGAAAGAAATTACTGCATAACATCTTTGCAAATCGCAAACTTACCTTGTTTTTGTGCCGTCTCACTCCTTTTCTGCGTCTCAGTGGGGAGTTATCCAGCCAGCGTGAGTCTTTTTCAAAATTGATTCCTTATCCATATTTGGGAATTTGTGCTGGGCACTAGCTGGTACGAGACATGTTCTTCCCACAGTGCACTTTGGGACTTGTAGTTCCCGGTAAGGAATGTTGTTTTCCAAATTGCAAACGCCAAGCAACAGAAACAGAAGTCTGAAACGCCTTTGCTTAGCCCTTCCTTTTACAATGTTCCTGGGCTGTGGTTTCACCTTAACCACAGCTTGAATTCTCCAGGAACTTCTTTTATGGCTAACGACAGTCTGCAAACCCCTTGGATACATCACTGTGCAAGAGCTGCTATTGCAGAGAGCTCTTGCCACTATTCTCAGGGGCAGGTGCATGATCCTGTCTCCTGAAAACACACGCTTAGGAAAAAGAGAGCTACGATCAAGTTTTTAAGTCATACACCTCATGCTTCCCTGCTTCCAACACTGAAATGGCATTGAAACCGTCCTTTAAAAGATGTGTTTCACTTTTAAAGCGTTCGCCGTTAGCCGATTTGATTTTAAAAAATTAAATCATCATAGTGGGGAGTGACCATTATAAAACAAACCAACCCTGCCTCTCCCGCAGAGATTCATTTCTGAAGACAGTTTGCACCGGCTGCCACAATTACCTCGTAACCAAGACACCCTCTCGCTTTTAAATAACTGAAGAAGAATGAGAACCGTTGCCTGCAGGGTATTGACAGAGACAGGGTATTATTACACCCCAACTCCAGTTCCTTTAACAGCCTCAGGCGCTTAAAACCACGGGACAGGGGTCAAGGCCTCGGAAGAAGAGACCAGCAGAGGCGGGCACGTACTACGTCGCCCAGAAGCCTGCTAGGGCAGGACAGAGTGCTCTCCCTTCGCACCACTCCGGCCGAGTCTCCCTCTGCCTGCCGCGTGGCCGCGCTGGGGACTGCCGCAGCCCATCCCCGGGCGGCTGACGCGCTTGCTTGGGGCTGTGCTGGCGCCCGGCGGCCGCGGGGAGAACGTCGGAGGCGGCCGCGGAGCTCTGCCCCGCCCCCGCTAACCCGGGCGGGCGAGGCGTAGAGCGCGACCTCAGCCGTTTCCCCTCGGCAGCCGCTCGAGGGAGAAACCGAAGGGTTTTTACAACAGGGATCGCCGGCGATCCCCGTGTCCCGGCACAGCGTCCCGCGGGGCCTGCAGGGATCCCCTCTGTACACAGTAACCCTCTCTAAACCGGCTCTGCCGCCGCCCCGACCGTGCGCGACACGCTCCCCAGGGCAGCCAGCGCGCCCCGCCCCGCCCCGCCCTCTGTCCCCGCTCCCGCACACACAAGGGCTGGAAGGGACCTCGAGAGGTCACCCTGCNAGTCTCCTCCAAGCTAAAGAGCCCCGGCCCCCTCTGCCTTTTACCGTAAGGGACTACAGCTCCCGCCGGTCCGCGGGCGGGAGAAGACGGCAGCCGCGGCGGCCCTTCCGCTGCCGGGGGCGGCGGGGGTAGGGCCGGGCTGGGCGGATCGTGTTCCGGGGCTGCGAGAGGCTGCGCCGCAGCGGGCTGCCCGCACAGAGCCCCGCGTGGGGCGGGGCGCGGCGGTGGCGGCCCTGGAAGCGGAGCCGGGCGGGCGGCGGGCGGTGGGACGCGAGGAGGGCGGCGAAGGCAGCAGCCCTCCTGGCAGCCCTCTCGCCGCCGCCATGAGGAGCGAGCCGCTGGCTTGGTCCCCGGTCTCGGCGCAGGCGGCCTCGCTGCTGGAGGAGGCGGCGGACCTGCTGGTGCTGCACCGGGACTTCGCTGCCGCCGTGGAGAGATGTGAGGCGGGCTGCGACAGCCTGGGCTCCGGCTCCGGCTCCGGCCTCGGCCCCGAGAGGTGCGAGGGGGCGCGGAGCGTGCGCGGCGGGGACGGCGGGGCCGGGGCTGAGTGTGAGCGCGTCGGTGTCGGGCTGCAGGCGGCGCCAGCCGTGCCTCTGCGTCCACTTCATTTCTTTTCTTTTTAAAATAGAAGGGGTTTGGGATTTACTAAACTGGGGTTTGTTTTGGTTTGCTTTTCTAGTGGGGTTTTTTTTTTTTATTTTTTTGGACGAGGGATCGGGAGCCCCTTAGGTTCGACTCTAAACGCTGCACGTGCGGTTGGCAGCGGCGGTTTTGCTTCACTTTTCCCTAATTACCTGAATTAACAGAGGATGGCAGGTGTTGCTGAGAAGCAAGTTAGTGACAGTTTGAGGATGGCTTGGCTTTGGATTTGGGAACGGCCTGTCTGCATTTACGAGTTTTGTATAAAGGGGTTTCTGCATGATTAGCTTAACCCTGCGTTGTCCTAGAGGTACAAGCTCACTACATCTTCTTCGGGGGTTGAATTTGTTTTTTGTGTTTTTTTTTTTTTTTATCGGGGATTAGTGGTAGGAGAAGGAAGGGGAGGAGGCTGTTGGAGAATTATGGAGCGCTTAGACTAGGCTGCAGCTCACTGGAAGGGATGAGAGGGGAAATGTGGTTGAAAGAAGCGATTATTTAGGTGTTTCTTCATTAGCAGTTCTGCAGAAGTGAAATGCTCCCTTTGCGTTGTGGGGATTCAGGCTCTGGCCGAGATGAACCGGTGGAGAGAAGTTCTGTCTTGGGTCCTCCAGTATTACCACGTCCCCGAACATCTGCCTCCAAAAGTTCTTGAGCTGTGGTGAGTTTCTGTCTGTGGCTGTCAGATATATGCAAGACTTGTGTTATGTTTATGAGCAAGCCAGATTTGAATACCGTGTGGTGGTTTTACTTTGTGTGGTGTGAGGATGAAAGCAGAACCTGGGACAGGCCTGTTCCGTGTGTGCTGGTGCATGCCCGCAGATTGCTTTATGGTGATGACACAAGGAGTGATGTTGCAAAAATACTATCAATGGCTGCGCCTGTTGTGCACTTCAGAAATCTGTTTCTCAAGAGTGGACCCTGACATATGCCTTCATGATAGCTGCTTGTGGGTAGTAACTGTCAGCGATCTCAACTTTTACAAAGAGTCAGTGTTTCTTAATATTTATTCCATTTCAGTATCCTGTTATACAGCAAGGTGAGAGAGCCCCAGGTGATGCTGGAGGTTGGCACTAGATGGCTGGGAGACCAAACCAATAAGAGCCTCCCTGAGTACAGTTCCTTGCTGGAGCTCTATCTGTTGCACGTGTTGCTTCCGCTTGGCCGGTTTGAGGGGGCAGAAGAGCTTGTGCGTGGCTGCGGTGTTTTTGACAGCGAGCAGCAACTGGCATTTCTGGGGACCATCTGTGAAAGCCGATGCCAGTGGACACAACAGGAAGAGATGCACTCGGCTGCTGAAGAGCAGCAAGATGCAGCAGCAGAAAGTGGTTTGGGTGGGTTTTCCCTCTCTCGTTTGTGGTCCTCTTTATTTTTTTTTTTTTTTTATAATTCTATTTCAAGTACGTTGGTCCCTTACTAACAAAGAGTAGCAAGTATTTAACTATGTATTAACAATATTGTCATGACAAACCAGCTACAAGGAAGTCCTCTGGTATACCACAGAGCAATCCTTTAAGGGTACATTTTGTTGGCTCTGTGTATTCTCTGCTTTGTCTACATTTACAGTCGAGCCCATGTGGAACAATGCATGTCTGGCATTTGAAGTACTGCTTCTCCTCCAGAACTGTAAATCACTTGACGTTCTCTACGAGAAAGAAGCTGGCACTACTGTGGTATAATGTTGTATTGCAGTAGATGCCTAGAAAAAGCTATAATGATTTGTATTATGAAGTTATACTGTTTCTCTGTTTCCTATAATAGAACCCTAACAACTCAACCCAATTCTCATGCAGTCAGACTAAGAACAGTCTTACAGTTTCTGTATCCATGTGATTACTTTTTTTCACTTAACTTGCTCTAACAAGCAGCCTTTCTGTTCTTGTATTCTAGGTGCTCTGTCTCAAAAGTTCCTGGCCATGCTGACATTGTTCCGTAGAGCACTGAGGTCCGTGTCCAGCCACTTCTATTTACTTCCTTACAAAAAGATGCTCTTGGCTACTTTTCTGCTGTACCTGGTGGTGGTGAGATTAGACCCAGGTACGGTATTAAGATTTAAAAGTTTTTAAATTCCGTTATGGTTACAGAGACGAAAATGGATGCTTTTAATAGGTTTGATCTGTGTAAATTTATTGTCTTTGAGGGACACAAAAACTGGGTGACTTAAGAAGATGCTATCTGGCTTGTTTCTAATGTCTCCAGTTGGAATCCACTTAGAAAGATCACGAAATCATAGGATCATTTCAGCTGAAGGAGACCTTTAAGATCATCGAGTCCAGCCTTTGTCCCAGCCCTACCAACCACTAGCCCATTTCCCTAAGTGCGACATCCAGCCACCTCCTAAACACCTCCAGGGATGATGACTCCACTACCTCCCTGGGCAGCCCCTTCCAATGCCTGACAACCCTTTCAGGAAAGAAATTGCTCCTCATATCCAGCCTAAACCTTCCCTTAATGTAGCTCTACAAAAGCCAGTTTTCTGAAAATGATTATTCCATCGAATACAAATAAAATATTATTCCATTATAAAAGATGATTATTCCATCTTCATATCTTTCCAAGAGATGAGTATCAAACTGTGAGAGGCAGGCTGAGCTGTCCTAGACTCAGCCTCTGCCTCAGTCATTTTGAGGGGCTACGAGGCAAATGTCTCCTGGAAGAGTGGTTGCTGAACAGACTGTCCTGTCAGGAAAGAGGAGGGTTGGCCGGGGCATCAGGGTAGTCTGCATTTGATCCGCTTTTGCTAGCGATGGCTGCTGCTGTTGCTGAAGAACAGGCTGGTCCTATGATGTAGAGGTGGCTGCTGGGGCATGGAGGGGCTGGGTGCTTCCTCTTCTGCTGGGTGGCTGTTCTGCAAATAGTCCATCGGAATGCAGTTTGGGAAGGGAGCAGAGCCCTGAGTGAAGGCCCAGGTACTGAACAGAAGGAAAACAAAGAGGTTTCCATTTACTTTAGTTGGGATTATTTCTTTCTTAATATGTTTAATGTATCCTTGTTGTACGTTTTACAATAAAGGATCTTTTGGTTTTTTGGTTTGTTCTGCAGCTTCTCCCACATCACTGCCATTCATTTATAAACTGGTCCAGCTCTTCCGACAGGCTTGGACAGCTGTGTTCTCTCCAGTCCGTAGGCCTCCAATTCAAGAATAAGCGTCTTCCATCACAGAATGCGTTTTTTTCTCTGCTGCTGGAAAAGGATCAGCTTGTCTTTGAGGATGATGTCAGGCTCTTCAAGGACTGTTGAGAGCAGTGTCCTAATAGAGATGACCACCTATGAGCTCCTGCTTGGTGATGTACTAATTTCTTCAGACAAGGAGTGGTGGTGTGTAAATTTTGAAACCACTTGGCTCTACAGCTACTGCTTCCATAATCGACAACCGAATAACAACCGTCCTTGTCAAACACTTTGCTTTGGACATAGCTCTTGAGTGAAGTTTGTGTAGCCGGTTACAAACTATGGAAGAGGGTTTCAACCTTACAAATGATGGGCAGTTCTCTGATCGAGTGAAAGAGTACTCCTGAAGGCATGACTGGAAAAGGCAACGAAGTACCAGTAACTAGGACAATATTCTGTTTTGCCTGAAGACATCTGAAAAGCCCATTTCCGGCAGCATGGGATTTAGGAAAAGCACCTGGAAGAAGAAACACTGGAGAAAGTGAAGTCCATCGCATTTTGAAGGCCACGGCTTCCCTTGTGGCTGGTGCCTCCTTATACAGGCTCTTTTGATTTTTGTTTTGTTTTTTTTTAGTCATATTTAAGGCAGAAAGTTAGTCATATTGGTCATATTTAAGACAGAAAGCCAAGGTGGTGGGCCACCAAGACTTATTGTGCTGCACTTACTCTTCTTAATGCAAATTACAGACTGAGACACAGTAATTCTTAGGAGCATGTGGTGGTGGTAAGGAAATAGATTTATTTTTTTAAATTACAGTCTATATTATTGTCTAGTTGAACAATCAAAGTTATTGCACTGTTTTACTCTTTTCCTACCTCTTGCTTTATTTATGTAGATGTCAAAAAGTCTCTGTATGTCTAGAATTGCCTACTCTGTCACCAACATCTCAAGTCCTGGGTTACGTGGGAGCCATTTGTCAGTCCGTTATCATGCAGAACAGAAGTTTCTTAATAGGTAGGAAGAGATACTTCTCTGAGATCCCCAAACCTTCCCCAGATCTGTGGCGAGATAATTTTTATCGTTGCAGATTTGTCACCTGACTGCTGCCATTTCCAACCACTGGGGCAGAAACTGGACGTTTAGGATAGAACACTGATTTCTTCTCCATCCATCTGTCATTGATTGACACAGTATAAAATTCCAAAGGAGAGAGCACCGACTTACTCAAATATTGCTTTCACTGGAGCAAACTGTAATGTGCTGGAGAAAACAAGGTGAAGACAAGGATCCTTTATGGCAAACAAGTAGCCTGCCATCCCAGCACCTGTGCCAAAAGGACGCAGGCCAAATGACTTCAGCTCAAACTACAACATGTTGAACAAATCAGCCTTTTTGCTGGACTGATTCTTTCCAACATGCCAAACCTGTGAGAGGTAGCCAACGTAGTCCCCAGTGTGGTGTTATACAACAGTAGTCCCCTTCAGGTTGTTCTTCGCTCTCCAGCAGTAGCCATCCATGTAGATAGCAGCCTGTTGGTGCCTTCAAACTGTGGGCAATCTGTTGCTTTGCTATCTACCAGGACACTTTGAAAACAGTCTGCATCTTCACTGCTAGAAATAGTTCTGTGTCTCTTCCTGAATTAGTGTCAGATAAAGTGGGACAGGTCATTCCTGAATGCAGTAATGACCTCAAAAATAAAACCCAAAACAGTCCCATATCCCTCTCCAATGTTTTTGTCTCTGGTGGGACCTTACACCAGGATAAGTAGCGTGTATTAAAAAGTTGGTTTTTATTATTATCTGCACATATAGGGAAAAGCTGCTCTTGGTATTCCTAGATGGTTCTTGTAATCCAACTATAAATGCAGTTCAAACTCTGCAACCAACAGTTGATGGAAACCAGGTAGAATAAAAGAGAGATGCTCTGTATGCAGCTGAGCTCTTTCAGGAATTGACTGGTTTGTATCTACTGGTCCCCTAGTTGGTAAGGCCTCATTTTACTCTGTAAGTCAGCTAATGAAATAGCAAACTTTACTCTGAAGGCAGGCCAAATTCTCACCAAATTGCTTAGGTAACAACCGTCTTTAGTTTTCTAGTAACATTTTTAGTTGGATGGCAGAACTGCATTTTGAGAGTTGAGACCAGTGGTCTGGGCAATTCATACATTATGTTTATAATGCTGTTAAATGTCATAACCACTCATTTAGCAGGACTTTAACATTCAACTTGATTTTAAGGTTGTTAACTTTGACTTTTTTTGAGTACTACTGGTTTTTGCGTTTGTAGTAATCACGAGAAACAAGCTATCAGAGTTTTGAGGGTTTTTTTGTTATTGTTGTTTTTCAATTAATACCAAAACTGCACTATTTAATTTTCACAATAAAGTGACAACTGATTTAACCCTTTGTTGAGTTGCTTGTTTGTGCTGTGTATGTGAAAACTTTTGCATTTAATGTATTGACACTTCAGTTTTCAAACAATTTCCAGCAATGTCTCACTATGTGGTACAGGCGCATTTGAATTAAGTAGAGGACTTGTTCATTGTGAATCTGATGAGATCTAATCAACTGATGATGCTGGTTAGGTACAAGTCTGCATTTTCATAGGAATTCAGAGAGTGGTAATTGCTTTCTATGAAAGATCCAGTTTGTAGTTTAGTTTTTGGGTTGTTTTTAATATCTGAGTGTCTCTGTGTACCTTGGGATGGTTAAGACCAGTACTACTAAGAATAAAGTATGTGGTATTTATCTTTAGCTGTGTTTTTTTCTCTGCACTCTCATTATGTCAGGGAGGGAAAAGACAGCAGTGGGGATACTGTTTAACCCTTGTGAGAGAGAAGGTGTACATGTGTGCATGTGAACTTTCTTCTAGTAACTCCAGATATAAGAGCAAATTATAGTTCTGCTTTTTTGTTCTGTCATCTTCTTGCTAGATGCAAAAAAAAAAAATGTATTGGCCCATATTGTAGGCAGCTGAAAGGCTGAAGAGCAGCTGTCAATCATCAGGTGAACAGAGGTCACCAAGATAAGGAACGGCTGGCAGAAGGATGAGATTTAATGCCTTGGCGCCAGGAGACAAGAAGATAATCGCAGGGAAAATTCCTTGCAGTTCAACCTATTCCCCAGCTCATTGTAATCTACAGATGTATTTGGTCAGAAAGATGCTATTTCAAAATGACCCCACACCTTTTGAAAGTGTAAATTAAAATATTCTGAAATGGTTAATAATCTGTTAAATGAATTATCTGTAGCATAGGCACCAGTTGTTAACAGTTTTAAGGAAATAAATTAGTTATTTGTGAAGATGCCCTGTCTGCATTAAAGCTCTGGTTGCTTAATATCAGTTGTAACTATTGAAGAAAAAAACCCAAAACAAAGACAGACAAACACCACCAAAGTTTAGCTTGGAGAATGAACTGGGAAGATTTGCTTAAGAACAGGCTTTAAGGCTCATCTCGTCCATGGGTAACAGGGTAGATGGGATTGGACAGTTCCTTGGTAGCAATTATGACCTCTCCTGCGTAGACTGTGATGATGCGGGGCCCCTGCAGGGGAAGAGTGGCAGCCTGGCTACCTTGCAGCAGGCTGCTAATACATCAATAACCACAGCTGCTGCTACCAACCAAGAAAGGAAGTGCCCAGGAGAAATAATGGTAAAAAAATAATCCGATTATTTTCTGAGTTAAATAGCAATGAGTTTGGTTTTCTGTTTCCCCCACTCTGGTTAAGATTTGAGTGAAGGTGGGAAGGTTGAAGTGACTGTTTTTGCTTCAGTTTAGTGGCAACAGATGTTGCTCACAGGGTACAGACAAATGTATTAGGTTATCGGTAAATAAATTTTGAGTCTTGATACGTACAGCTACAGTTGTTAAATTTATTATAAGGGAAGTAATATGCAGAAAAAGAAGAATAGAGTTGGAACTTATTTTTCCTTTTTGTGTAGAAGCTACTTTGGAGGTATTTTCAATACAGTGTTTAACTCTGTATTAATGGCCTTTTCCTACTAGCTTGTGAGTATTAAAATTAAGAGCAAAGAAATGTGGATGTTTTCCTAGATACTCTGTAAGACTGGATGGGAATCATCTACCAAAACATACATATTCAAATATACCACGTTCAACAAAAGTGTTTTTGAGAGACCTCTTTACATTCACAGTAACTGTGAGTCTGCACAACAATCTATAGAAGGACACTTCTTTTAGCATTTATAATATTTTATGTTTCAGGTTTCTCTTATATAAACCACGTCCGTGACACAGTAATAAACACTTTAGAAAGTGGTTGTTGGCTGAAGAGCCATGATTCTATGAGAAGGATTTTTCAGGAGATTAGCCTAATATGTAAAGAGACCAAGACCTCTTCAGTATCGAGTTAACTCCTCGTGTCAAATTGAATTAGAAATTCTCAGAACGGGATGAAATAATCATTGGTTGAAATCGATTAAAGTACTAAAGGCACTTTGATTCTACAAAGCTGTTATCCACCTGTCCAACATACATCTTCAACAGAAGGTTGGGAGATCAGAAGATGCTCAATTCCGTTTGCTTTGTCTGTGTATTGGTAAGGAAGCACAGCTGGGCCTTGTTCCAGGTAACAGGACTTGGGTAGTACTCCTTAGCTGGGGCCTATACACAGTTTCTCTGTCTGTATGGGTTTATGTGCACTTACACATAGATCTCATGAACTGCATGCTGTGCACAGGCATGGCTGCAAACCTGTAGCTGTTGTGATTATTGTTTCTTTCTACACACAGCAAAGTATTTTTCTTTGTCAATAAGTGTCAGAACATTTTCCATTAATTCCAGCCTTGAAGAAAGTTTTGTAATCGTTAGTTGATTTGGAGTTTCAGGTAAGATCAGCTTATAGACTCTCAAGCTATCCTGGTTCTTTTCCCCATTTCCTTCATGTCCTTCTCTTTCAGCGTGAGTGCATCTGTGTTCACATTGGCCAAGCTGGAGTTCAAATGGGCAATGCGTGTTGGGAACTCTTCTGCCTGGAGCACAGCATTCAGCCAAATGGCACCTCTGTCGACCTGCCCAAAGACGACGACTCCTTTGCCGCATTCTTCACAGAGACGAGCTCTAAAAAATACATGCCCAGGGCTATTATGGTGGACTTGGAGCAAACTGTGATAGGTAAGTATAGAACTAATCTGGGAAAATAGAAATGGGTGCCAAAGTTTGGATCACCGAATAAGCGGCGCAATGCCGTCACCGTTGAGGATGGTCCCACCACGTGGGCAAAATGTACAGACTTGGAAGTTTTCAATACCAGGTATTACTAAAAGCTCTCTTATTCTCAATGAAAAGATAAACTCGGTCATGGTTGCTCTACTAATACTTAAGAAAACAGAAAGTTTACTATTGTTTAAACCTGAGCTGATTATAAGTACAATTCATCTATAAAATCTTAAAGAGATTATTTTCTGGTTTTTTGTCAGTATCCTGACAGATTTTCAGAGGAAAGCACTGTTTTACTCTTCCAAATCTCTTTTTCCAGTCACTCCCCTGAAGGTTCTGATGGATCTTCATCTGATCACTATATAGAGCTGAGATTTTACCACAGCATGGCACAGCCCTCATTTGATAAAGGAATTAATTTGTATAGCATAGCAACTAACATAACACAAAAAGTTAGATTTAAACTATTTCACTGTTCAGGTGAGGGAGCCCTGGCACAGGCTGCCCAGGGAGGGTGTAGAGTCTCCTTCCTTGGAGGTCTTCAAGGCCCGCCTGTACGTGTTCCTGTGCGACCTGACGTAGGTTGACCAGATTCTGCAGGGAGATTGGACTAGATCTCTAAAGGTCCCTTCCAACCCCTACTGTTCTATGATTCTGTGATTCAACTTGCACCTGGAACAATCTACTTCGTGTTTCAAAAAAACCCAAACACTTCAGAACATGTCAGATGACACTCCTCTGTATTTTGGTTTTCAGCACATGGATCTTCTATATAATTTTCTGCCAACATAAAAGGCTCCATTTGTTTTATAAAGGTTATCACAACCTTCGTGAATTCTCTCTTCCAAACTTAAGCTTTTCCTTTCTTGTTCAGATGAAGTGAGAGCTGGCACTTACCGGCAGCTTTTCAATCCAGAACAGCTGATCACTGGAAACGAAGATGCAGCAAACAATTATGCACGTGGCTACTACTCTGTTGGCAAAGAGAAAATTGATGCAGCACTAGATGGCATCCGTAAGCTGGTATGCACTATTACACTGGAAGCAAGACCTTAGGAGGACGGGAGGGGAAACACCACATACTTTTTCTTTGGTTTTTTGATGGTGGCCTTTGGTTTTGCTTTTAATATTCTCATTGGCACAATGGATATCCCATCTTGAGTTTTCATATGAATGGAAGACTTAAATGGAAAATCTCAAATATTGTTGTAGCTTTATTACTGTAAGGAAAAAATTCAATATCGGTCTATTGATAGTCTAGCCTGACATTTACAGGAGAAACGGACAATGAGAAATTTTTTTGGAAAACTGCTGACTTCTGTGCTGTGCACTGAGTGTGGGTGTTGCTGTCTCTGTTTGAGGGTGTAATTAAAAGATATTCTTTCACTCTTCCCGTTGCCTTTTTAGACTGATGCCTGTTCTAGGCTGCAAGGATTCCTGATCTTCCACAGCTTTGGTGGGGGTACCGGCTCTGGCTTTACCTCCTTACTAATGGAACGACTCTCTGTGGATTATGGAAAGAAGTCCAAACTGGAGTTTGCCATCTACCCAGCCCCTTGGGCCTCCACCGCTGTGGTGGAGCCCTATAATTCCATCCTGACCACACACACCACCCTGGAGCACTCAGACTGCGCCTTCATGGTAGATAATGAGGCCATCTATGACATCTGCCGCCGAAACCTGGACATCGAGCGTCCCACTTACACCAACCTTAACCGCCTCATCAGCCAGATTGTCTCCTCCATCACCGCCTCTCTGCGCTTTGATGGTGCCCTCAACGTGGACCTGACGGAGTTCCAGACAAACCTGGTGCCCTACCCGCGCATCCACTTCCCCTTGGTGACCTATGCCCCCATCATCTCCTGTGACAGAGCACATCACGGGCAGCTCTCGGTGGCTGAAATCACCAACTCGTGCTTCGAGCCCAACAACCAGATGGTGAAGTGTGACCCAATACATGGGAAGTACATGGCTTGCTGCATGCTCTACCGTGGTGACGTTGTCCCCAAAGATGTCAATGTAGCAATTGCTGCCATCAAGACTAAGAGAACTATCCAGTTTGTTGACTGGTGTCCAACAGGCTTCAAGGTGAGTACGGCTTCCACGAGCTTATGTGTAATGTTCAAAGGGCAAGTTCAGACTAGCGAGAAACATGTACTTAAGGTTGCATGTTTTCCACTTGTGAAAGGAAGAAACCTAAGAAAGATGTGTTTCTATAAAATGTAACTTTTCTCCTTTGGACAATCCATTGATAAAGACTCCTAAAGACTGAAATAAATGGAAGCATATATGGTATTTCTACATTAACTGGAGAATATCAACCCTATAAGACTTTAAACCTAAGGAAATTGCATTTTAGAAGATCAAGGTAAGGCTTACAATCTGAAGACATTGAGATATTGAGGATTTCCTTAAGATTTAAAAACCCAAAGCAGCCAATGCTTACCCCTCCCAAATTTTCAATAACGGATTGTTGCTAGCTGAAATATTTATGCATCTCTCTGAACAGAGAGAGAGATTTTTTCCAGTCTCCATCTCCATTTTTTTCAAGCACACTGACACATTTTTATAAGTTTTTTTCATTTAAATTCCACTTCTAGGTGATCTGTAGTTTGTTAGGTCTTTTGTCTTGAGTGAGGGTAAGAAATTGACTTTTGCCTTTGCACAAAATATAGCTTGAACAACATTAGACTTAACACTGATGTGATTTTTGTTTTTTCTTTATCTCCCTTCCTTCTCCAACCAATGGTTTTATCGTTTTCTTACCCTGTTTACTGTTTACTTTTATCGCTTTTCTCATAACTATTTATTCTTCCATCTTTTCCATTGTTATTTGCAGCTTGGCATCAACTGTCAACCTCCTATAGTTACACCAGGAGGAGAACTAGCCCAGGTTCAGCGAGCAGTCTGCATGCTGAGCAATACCACGGCCATTGCAGAGGCCTGGGCAAAGCTCAACCACAAGTTTGATCTGATGTATGCCAAAAGAGCTTTTGTGCACTGGTATGTGGGTGAAGGCATGGAGGAAGGAGAATTTGCAGAGGCTCGAGAGGACCTGGCTGCCCTGGAGAAGGACTATGAAGAAGTGGGAACTGACTCATTTGAAGATGGAAATGAGGGAGATGAATCTTAAAATTCACTCTGCCTTTTTCTGTGCCTAATATTGTCTCTGTGTTTCTTTTTTTCATGAGTCTGCATTTCTGCTTTCTCACGTGCCTCGAGTCCATAGCCATCTTGGTAGACTATAAACAGGATGAGTGCTCCACTATGACAACACAAGACAGCAAATGCAGGATATATGACCACCTAATCATTATTTGCCGTGCCTCAGAGAGTGACTGGCTTCATATATTTTGCTAATGTGTCCTGAAAGGATCTCTGTCATCTATAGTCAAAGATCCAAAGATTGTCATGTAGCTGAAATATTATTTAAAGAACTTTTGCTTCAAGTAATGTGCTTCCATGTAATGAAACATAGTGAGGCCACTACGAATGGAGAAGTTACATACAGTGCTCATCCGTATTTCATACTAATTCAAAACATAATGTTTGTAAAGCTATAAGATGCAGTGAGAACTCTGTTGGTGCCAAGAACACACAGCTTGTCCTGCTGCCCTTGCTTCTATAGAATCCACAGTGTGGGGTGGTTAGAAGGTGGGATTTTGCCAGCTGCCACAAGTAAGTTCAGGTCCTCTTATCTTCAGCAGGAGTTTAGAGCACACTATGCTTGTGCCGCTGCTGTGTAACAATCATCACCGGATTGGGTCTGGAGGCACAAGTGTGCTGACAGTTCTGTTGTAACTGCTAAATGAACATCTTTTGACTGTTAAGGGCCTTAAAACAACCAGCTTCTGGCATGCAGGACAGGAGCTTTACCAATTCCATCAGGCTTACTGAGATCACAATAAATCAGAACCATGACAGAAAATGTGTGTGGTAGGTATAGGTGAGACATCTAAGAACATCAGCTACCACTTCACAGCTTAAGTCTTCATAGGGTAGATTTTTCTATATTCCCATTGTTTTAGGATTTTAGAACAATATATTTTTAAGGCATGGAGACAAGTGGCCAGACACGGCCTGAGGTTAAACTGGTGGGATAACATGAGAAACTGTTGGTTGTTGCAGATAGTAGAACAGGAAAAGGGTCTGGCCAATCCTAACTTGTGTCTGAAGTAATGAGGTAATGGCAAGAGAAGCTACTGGTCAATAAATATAGGGAAAGAAGAGTTTTTGGGATCCTTGCCAGAAAATGAGGGGGTGTTGGCTTACTAGGGATGCTAACTAAAGCTGAAATCACCAAATAAAGGTATAAAATTAGCAGAACAGGGCCAGTGGTGAAAAAGTCTATTTGAGGAGTGGGGAGCAAAGGAAAGGAAATAGTAGGAAATGATATCCATTTTGGAGTACCTGTTGAGCAGCCCTGCACTTGAACAATCACAGAATCTTAAGGATTTGAAGGGACCTTGAAAGATCATCTAGTCCAACTCCCCTGCCAGAGCAGGGCCACCTAGAGCAGGTCACACAGGAACTCATCCAGGTGGGTTTTGAATGTCCCCAGAGAAGGAGAATCAACAACCCATCTGGGCAGCTTGCAGCAAGGACTGTTGTTCTTACCTTGCCATGTGTGTCTGACTTGCTTATTGAGCTCATGGTTTTCTGGAAGGGGAGACACCCTGAAGACCAAATATATACCACTGCTATTTTAATGTTGTATTTACTGCTGACCTTTCATACATTTATTTTTTTTAAAAGTCCATGTTTTCACTGAAACATATGCTCATGGCAAACAATTACAGCAGGGCTACAGAAATGCATTATGTTTTGCCCAAACTGTTGAGGAGCATTTTCCTCTCTGGTAAATCTGTATTAGGTTGTCATGGTTTGACAGGGAGCCATTTCTGGTAATGGGGAAAGGGCTGTAAAGATGGCTCCTGTAAGAAGTTGCTCAAAACTCTCCCCAGCTCTGAGCCAGACCCACTTCTGGGGCTGAGCCAATTGGGTGCCTCCACAATCACTTTTTAAGAAGAAGAAGCTGGAAAAGGAGAGTTCTTCCTGTTCCTTCTTTCTTCTTTATTTTTTCCAGCTGCTGGTGGTGCAAGGAGTGGGAAGAGAGAGAGAAGCAACCATATGGACAGTGAGGTCAATGAGGGAAGAGAGGAGGAGGTGTGCTGGAGCAGAGACTCCCCTGCATTCTACAGAGAGAACTGGTGAAGCTGAGATTTGTTTGCACTTCATTAAAGACCCCGCATCAGGGACAGTGACTATGGCCAGAGGAGGCTGTGTCCCCTGTGAGGGACCCTCTACTGGCATAAGCTGCAGCTGCTGGGAAGAACCCACACCAGAGAAGTTTGCTAAGGACTGTGTCCTGTGGGAGGGACCTTGTATCAGAGCAGAGGAAGAATGAGAGGAGTCATCCTCATCTGAGGAGTGAGAAGCATCAGAGACCATCTGTAAGAGACTGACCACATGCCCCATTCCCTGCCCCCCTGCGCCATTGAAGAGGGAGGAGGTAGAAGTATCAGGAGCAGTGAGGTAGAGATATCAGTGAGCTGGGCCTGAGAAGAAAGGAAGGATGAGGGAGGGAGATCTTAAAGTGCTAGTTTTAATTTTCTCAATCATCCTGCTCTCTTTTTGCTTTATTCTGTTCTATTTCTGGTTGGTAGCAGACTAAACTTTCCTACTTTCCTCTCTAAGTCAATTACTGGAGTCAATTACTGGAGAACTGTAATTGGCATGTGAGCCATCCCTGCCCTTGTCTCAATCCACAACAACCTTGCTTATCGTTTTCCTCCCATTTCTCTGGGGCCTCCACCATCCTAACGAGGGTGGAGGTGGATGGGGGGCACCAAGCGAGAGACTTGTGGGGCTTCATTGCTGGCTGGGCAAAACAACGACATAGGTTTAACAAGTGCAAGTGTAGAGTGTTGCATCTGGGAAAGAATAACCCCATGTACCAGTACGGTTGGGGAATTAACTCTTTAAGAGTAGTATAGGGGAAAGGGACCTGGGAGTCTCCTGGCAGGGGGGCTGGACTAGATGATATTAGAGGTCCCATCTAGCCCTTGAGTTCTGTGATTCTGTAAAAGTTCATAAAGAAAAGCAAGCACATCCAGAAGCATTGCTGATGTAATTGGCCTATTTATCTGCCAAATGAATGGCTGATCTTTATATTAGAAACCATAGCTCTGAACTTTCTATATTCAGGGAGATAATTCTGAAGGTCTAGATCTAATTCTACAATTTTTAACATATATAGAGAAATTTTGTAAGCGACAATTACAGAAGGGAGAAAACTCTTTTGAAACTGTATTCCAAAATGTACTTATTTTTTCTTTATTTAAAAGTAATTTTGTAAAAATTTAGTACAGTTCTCTGTTTCAGGGATAATACCTGGAAGCAAATATTTTATCAATTTAGAAGTTTTACAGTGTACTGAAATGCTAGACTTTGGGATTTCAGAAGTACCTAAAATGAGATGCTGTCAACTCTCCCAGTAGGTGGCAATAGAAGGACCTAAGATCTGATGGACAGTACTTCTCCAGATAAATTATTGAAAAATGCTATTTTCAGAGATGTGTCCTGGTTTTAAATAGAGAAAAGGTGGTCAGGTTTTGTATGGCCATCTGTCTAAAGAGGCTGATTTTGGCATTGTCATAAACAATTGTAGATAATAAGTCACAACTCCTCAACTCTGTTGTGTTGCTCTGGAGGTCATGTATGGCAGAGCACCCAGTCCCTGTGCACATAAGAAACCCTCTTAGAATGTTTAGACCACCCTATTTGCATGCAGGCTGTACATCATCCTGAGAATTATGGGCTAGTTACAAGCCCTCTGGCTGTCAGTACCAGCAAACCCCACACTAGCACTCATGCCAAATTCACTTACTTGTACGCTCAGGACTCCATGACAGAGCTTTTTTATAATCAGCCCTATGATGTAATTCACTGTCACCATCATCTACAAGTGTCACAAGGTAAAAGCTGAAGTAAGCAAGTCGTGACCAGACCACTGAACTATCAAGATTCGCCATGCAGGGCATGTCTCAAACCTGTTCCTCACAGGACAGAGAACTGCCTCTACAAGCTCACCATCTGCCCACACAGATTGAATGCCAGCATCAAGCAAGATTTCTTTCTGTCTTTCCAAGAATCCAGGTCCAGGCCCTATCTGCCCCGTGTCACTATGGAGCAGAATGTAGAGGTCAACCCTGGAGTCATAGAATCACAGAATGATAGAGGTTGGAAGAGACTTCTAAAGAACATCTAGTATAATCCCTCTGCTAAAAAAAGTTCACCTTGATCAAGTCACTCAGGAATGCGTCCAGCCAGGTTTTGAAACCTCCAGAGAAGGTGACTCCACACCCTCCCTGGGCAGCCTGTGCCAGGGCTTCCTCACTCTCACAGGAGATAAGTTTTTCCTTAAGTTTAAGTGCAACTTTTTGTGTTCTAACTTTTGTCCATTACCCCTTGTCCTATCACTAGACATTACAGAAAAAAAAGTGTTGTCCCATGATGCCCATGTTGTTGAAGTAAATCAACTAAACTCACTAGTACCTGGGAGCACAGTCCCACACTGCTTTCACATTGCCCTCTAAACCTAAGCTGCAAAGTTTCTGCTCAAGTGCCCCGCAACAAATGTGGACAGAACAACGTAAGGAAACCTCATGACAAACAGTATGCTCAAGTCTTCCTCACAGTTTTTACATCTGTGTCTGGCCTTCACCCCAGACAGCACAGTTTCCAGCACTTGAGTTCACGAGCCATCTCAAGAATGAGTAGGTCGAGCACAGTCTTTGGTCTAAAGCACACTTGCAAAGGCCTTTTTCTTAGCTATGCAAGGATGAGAAAGGGAAAACTAATAACCTGGTCATCACCAGGCTCTTCAAGACCAGTTGATTCTATAAAGATGGGACATAGCTATTGTAATGCCACTGGCCAGAGACACTGCTCAAGACTCCATCACTTCCTGGTCCCTGGAAATTTTTGGCTGGTAAGGCTCTGCTCAGTGTGGTGAGTTCCAGGCTGGTTGACTTTGAGTAGGCTGGAAAAAGGAAGGATTAATACTGACTCCCAAAGGTGTTCTCATTGCCTATTTCAGAAGACAGGAGGGCAGCAATGCACTAAGTTGCAAACAATTTAGTAATTCACAGACCTCTTTTAGGTTTTGTAGATGCTACATCTGACGTGTTGATTCAAAGAGTGCCTAAGAGGACTGGGGTGGATTGCTCAAAGTATTTGCTGTGAGATTTTTCCTTGAGGTGATTCTCAAAGTATTTGCTGTGAGATTTTTCCTTGAGGTGATTCTCTACATGGAGCTAACAAGTGAGCACTAACATTTCAGATTGTCTGGAGTGCCAGAGCTTGGCTGGAATGTTATCAGCTTCGCTGGAAGAAGAGCACTATAGCGACTTATTCCTTAGTTTCAAAGCAATGATCTGATGGTTTTGTGGAGAAGTATGGGACCATAATTAAAGAAAGCAGCAGACAAATTATAATGGTAGTTTTTCCTCTATAAAAAATATTTATGGCTCCAGAAATCTCTGTAGTTTTTTTTTCCAGCCAAAATCAGAGAGTGGTGATTTGCAGGTTCAGAAAAATGAAGACTATGCCAAAATAAATGTGAGTTTATAACAGTAGACACTGCTTTATACTGTTAAAATGTGGGTATTAGTGAAGGCACTCAGATGCTGGTTGCCAGCAGTGGCAGGACAATCTACTATAATCACATTAAAGTAGAACAACCTCAATTTTTGGAATCACATATTTAAATTTATACTGATTAAACATCATAATAAATAGCATATTTATAAAGTCAGGGGATGCATAATACTCAGACTTAAGCAATTAAGTGTGCCTTCCTCTTTGTTGCCTAGGAGTTGCAGACATGAGAATTTCTCCAAGAGAAGCTGCTGCTTTGCAACGTCGAGTTAGTGCAGCAGGAGAAAACAATGAAGACATAGAGGCAACTGCTCTAATTTGGTGTGACAATGTTTGTGTGATGCCTCCAGCTAAGCCTTGCAATAAGCACTGCAATGAGAATCAAATTTATTTCTGCGTTTGGACAGACAAATTGGAGTCCATACTGAATGCTGTCCCATACTGCTGAGCGTACATGGAAAGAGAAGAAATAGAAGTAAATTGAAACATCAATAGAGAGGCAACTGGAGTGAAAACAGAAGGAAGTCAGGCCAACATTTGAAAGCACTGGTAGAGCGCAGTTCAGAATGGTAATTGTATTTACTTTCTGGTTCTCTGGGTTTTGCGTTTTTTGTCTGTCCTCTTTCCCATTCATTTGCTCTCTTATGTCTTCTTGGTCTTCTGTACTGGAATTTAGGAGTGATTTTTGTTTGCATGTGAACATCCTGGCAGAACAAGGAACTGGGATGGTACATGTCATGTAAGTGATGCACATGTATAGTACTCAGGTGCTAGAAAGTATAGTGTCCGGTGTGTTACACGGCCACGCTAAGATTTAATACTCATGCCAAACCAGGTGGGACTAAATATGAAATATGGGCAACATCTGAGCCCTGCTTGTCTGGCTGCATTTGCACACAGGGGATGACGGGGAGGGCAGGAGGCAGCAGTGCAGCGGGCAGAACTGCTGCACCCATGACCTATTCCCCAGGCACTGTGACACTGAAGCGCAGCAGCAGGTGCCGGGTACTGGGCCCAGGCTGCCTCCCACTCTGCAGCCCGCAGCTGGGCTCTGCAAAGACCTGCCACCACCAACCTGAAAGGGAAAGAAACGCCGCTGGAGACACCATGGTAAGGGGCATGTGGGAACAGCACACATGCAGGGACTGGGAGGATGGTGGGTGAGGAAAGGCAGGGGGATCTGCTGCTGTTATCGGTCATTTGTGCCACAAAGCCCTGACCTCACGCAGCAATTACTGTGTAAGAGGATGGGAAAGGAGTGTCAGAAAAACCTCACTGGAGCTGTAAGGCATGGTGAACCAAAGTTTTCTTCAGCAGTTTCTATTTAGTTGAACTATAAGATAAATGAGATCTGAAGTCTTAGTTCTTCAGTGCTTTCTGTTACGACTATATTTTATCAACACCGGTTCATTTTCATATGAGATAATTGGTTTTTTTAGAAATAAAAAAAAAAAAAAAAAAGTTCCTTATCTTTATGTCTGTTTGAAATTAATTTAGTCCCAATGGCTGTACTGTTCATATCTATCCATGTACACGTATGTGTCTCTGGAATGCATGAGTGGTTTTATATGTGTATGCATTTAAGTGAGAAAAAAGGGTCTTAGTTTATAAGATTTGAAAGTTTGTTATCAAGCAGTAGAAATCTCTCAAAACCTCTTAGAACCATCTCAGTTTATGTCTAGTGCTGAGTCTCATTTTGGTGCAGAGAATGATGTTATTTTCGGCGAGTACAACTGCAGGTCTAAAATGAGAGCACTCATCTTGCAGGCAAGATACACACTTCCACGAGCTTCCCGTGCCTTAAGGGAGACCTACCCTAGGCAGCATGTTTTGGGAAGAGCTGAAAGACTAAAGTCTGCCTTTGTAAAGTAAATATTTAAGTCAGGTATTATTCTACTTTTTAAAAAATAGAGTCAAAGCTATCTCGGGTTTAGTTCCACAAGGAGCCTGTCCCTTTCTACTGTCTCTTGGTAGATAAAAAGTCAGGTTCACAATTTGTAAGACAGGTCCTGGTAAGTTAGTGATGTGACGTGAAATATGAGTTTAGAGTAGGCTCCAAATCTAAATATCATATAGAGATCAGTTTACTCTGATTGTGACTGAAGAAGGCCCACTCTCTTCCCTGCTAAAAGCCTGACGTCTATTTTAAAGCTGTTTACTATGCAAAATTAGAAACCTCTCTGTTAATGTCTTTGCTCCTTGTCAGAATACTTCCAAATTACTGCTGCATAGAAGAAGATGGGAGCTGAAGGCAGGAGCATGGCAAGAGGGCTGGCTCAAAAGGCAAGGCTGAGATACTGCTTCAAACTAGCACAGCTGAGAGCTGTCTGAAATGAACTGGTTCTTCAGTCTTCAGCTGTAGTCCTATACTAAGCTTTACAACATTAACTTTCTAGGGCAACATTCACTTGTTTCATCTGTGAAAAATAAGACCAATTTCTTTATTGATCTGAGGAAGAGGGCAATGCAGATCTTTAGGTTACAAATATTGCTTGAATTGTGATTGCATTTTTGCTGTGAAAGACATTCTTTAAAAAAGTCACCTGGCCTCATTGTCTGGTTTAAAAGGTAAACACTTTGTTTGTTTGTTTTTTCTTGCTGCCAGCCTCACAGATTCACATTGGTGATTAAAAGAAAAGCAGGAGCCTGTCCTGTGCAAAACCAGGGTTAATTAATATACCTTTAATGTCTCCTGAGTAATTCTCAAGGTTGCAACTCTCCTGCAATTTACCAACCTATGAAGACCCATTATCACTTAAGTAAGTCAGCTACTTTTGCACAATTCAGTTGAGAAAAACAAGGTTATGCAAATACACTTGAAAGCACGTAACACACGCTGCTGCATTTGCATATGCAGAGTTAGCAACTTACAAATGAGTACCGAATAGAAATAATATCTTTAATTGAATGAAATATTTAAATTGACATTCCATATTGATTTGAACTTCTGAGGATGACGAACTGGGGCAGTGGTGGCTTCTGAAATTACACTTGCCTCTGAAAAATAGCTTCAGTTATGTTTCTAAAATATAAATGTATGTCAACTTGTAAAGAAAACGTTGCTCCAGAGATGCTGCTGGTTACATATTCTGCCTAAGGATTTCATTTTTGGGGAAGATGCAATTCACTCTGAGGTCACAGGATGATTTTGCAGGGTAAGAAGTTACAATTTTTTTTTTTTTTTTTAAGTTAACTGGCCAAATCTGATATTAAGTCATTGGAAATCTCTAAATGTGATACTACAAAATAAAAATGGACAAGAACTATTCTCTGGCCTTGAAGCCAGGTAGCTTGGCCAGTTTCATATTTAAGTACCTGAATTCTCTTCCCCTTTCCAAAGTTAGGCAGTGGTCAGTGAGCTGTCCACTGAAAACCATTCTTGATTATGAATTGTATTTTGGATAGGGCACAAGAATTGTCTCGAAAAGTATGAACTGGCGTAAGTCAAAGCTGTGCCAGAATGTACTAATTATCAGTAAGCACAGATGATCACAGGTCAATGTTTATGTACTATGACCTGACCCTTTCTTACTCCCTAGCATAGCCAAGGCCATTGAGGTCAGAAAGACTGAGCTCAGAAGTTTAATTACAAGTGCTCCAAAGCAGAAACTGAAGCTGAAAAAGTCCTTATGTCTGAAAACACTCCTTAAAAACTGTCTTTTGCTACAGCTGGTGTCGTAATCATCAGGACTAACCCAGAATTATCTGCATTACAATTCTGTTTCTGAACTTATGAAATCCAGCACCTGGCCCTTCATATCCTGTACTCTAAGTGTAAAGGACTTCGGAGCAGTTGCCCACTTTAGCCTGATGTTACATACATTGTTTTCTTTTTGTTGAAGGCTCTGTTTAATACAGAAACTATGCTCAAAAAAATGCAAATAAACACACTGTGTTGCAATGACACTGCCTAAGTCACGCACCTGAACTGTAAAGTTCATAGTTGCTCAGGTGCTTGAAGGCACATTTATTTCAACCAAGACAATCTGAAATAATTTCCTGAGATGAATATTACTTGAAACAGTTCTCCCAAGCTTCCACTCTAGCCTGTTACCAGACAGTAAAAGGATTAAAAGTCATCACCTGTCTTGGGTTACATAAGGTTGAAGGATACCACATGGCTGTGTCAGGTTCCAGCCAGGAGTAAAAATAAACCATCTGGGATGTACTCCTCAACAGAACCAATCCGTAGGAGGAAAGATGGGCTTTGCATAACTGAAAATATTTTTTCCTGATGGTTTTCATATATTATATCACATATATTATATTCCTGACTGTTTTACTAAATATTGTAGCATACAATCTCACTTTTTAAGACCTATTCCAGTATCTGGTGTGTATATGCGCAGTCTCATTGTGGTCATGGGGTTGAACAATCAAGTGAAATAGTGACAACTCACCTTTTTTTTTTTTTTGAAAACTGATACACTGGGAAAAAATAACAACTAGGAAAAAGGAAGACTATCATGTGCTGTTTCTTCTGACTCTGTCTCTGCTCTCTCCCCTTAGCGTGAGTGCATCTCTATTCATGTTGGCCAGGCTGGAGTTCAGATAGGAAATGCCTGCTGGGAGCTGTTCTGCCTGGAGCATGGCATTCAGCCAGACGGCACCTTCAAGGATCTGCCTGATAAACTCAACTGTGATGACTCTTTTACCACATTTTTCAATGAAACACTCACTGGGAAGCATGTGCCACGAGCTGTAATGGTGGATTTGGAACCAACTGTAGTAGGTCAGTATAGAGATGAACCTGGAAAATGGAGAAGAGCTTATTCTTCTTAATATCACCATAGTGTGCCACCAGTCTTTATTGGAACCAAGCAGCACACCCTTTGTATCTCAGTCTGCCACTAGATAGCATGAAATGAATTTTCTTGTGACATAGAATCCTTGGTTCTGTTATAGGTGTTATAAACACAGGAACAGCAGGTTTCTCAGGAGTTTAACTGCCAGTACACATGGTTTATTTGACTTCTCTTTGCACAAACATTTACCTTTTCTTGTGACATTTTGCCATTTGAATTATGCTTTTCTGCAATTCAGACTCAAAATGGGAGCATGACTGTTTCCCTCCAGGGACAGAATGATTTCAAAAACATGAGGTACTTAGGGGGACCTGATTTTCTTCACACTTTACTTTTTTTCTGGCGACTTGTCCTCTTGTGGGTACAGGCTGTAAAGCTGACAAGTTCATGTGTCTGGATACAAGTCACATCATAAATCAACAGGACACAACAATGAAAAAATGCTTAAGAGACAGTTCCCTTCTCCACCAGCATCTGTGTTTTTTTGGGGGGTCACTACCTCTTGTGACTGAAAGCTTGCATCAACGCCAACAACAACCAGAACTTGTTGGCATTGGAACACAACCATGCAGATTCTTACAATTTCTCTTTCTTGTTCAGATGAAGTGCGGGCTGGCACCTTCCGGGAACTTTTTCATCCTGAGCAGCTAATCACTGGAAAAGAAGATGCTGCTAATAATTATGCTCGTGGTCACTATACCATTGGCAAAGAAAGCATCGATACCGTGCTTGATCGCGTCCGTAAACTGGTAAGTCCCTGTGGCTTTGGAACAGCAGCTTGGATTATACAAAAGAAAGAAGCACAGGACAGGTATCTTGTTAACTACAGATGCCACCAATAGCTCAGAGAAGAGATTGCAAGACAAACAGCAGCATCGTTACTAGTCCAAGAGACAGAAGACTAGTAGCTCACTCCCCAGCTGTATGCCTCTAGATAGTATCCAAAAGTGGTTCTGAATTCTTAATTACTAGTACTGCCCCAGAGTACCAATATTGACACAGAAGGATGGATTAGACTGTTCTACATTGCTGTTTTCAGCTAGATCAACTAAAAGAAAATTTAGAGACCAGCTCTGCACGTAAGACTCCTATTTTTATGTCATAAATTGAGATAGTGAGGAAAACAAAGGACATGATTGTCAGCAGTACTTTCTCAAGAAAATCTGACACAGAATCTGTGTAGTATATTGCTGATGATTGCGCTCTCCTACAGTTCAGAATAAGCTCTTGTAGTAGATGAAGTGTTCTAATTCTTCTTCAGACCCTATTCTTTCACTTTTTCTTTCTAGACTGATGCCTGTTCTGGGCTGCAAGGATTCCTGATCTTCCACAGCTTTGGTGGGGGTACCGGCTCTGGCTTTACCTCCTTACTAATGGAACGACTCTCTGTGGATTACGGAAAGAAGTCCAAACTGGAGTTTGCCATCTACCCAGCCCCTCAGGTCTCCACCGCTGTGGTGGAGCCCTATAATTCCATCCTGACCACACACACCACCCTGGAGCACTCAGACTGCGCCTTCATGGTAGATAATGAGGCCATCTATGACATCTGCCGCCGAAACCTGGACATCGAGCGTCCCACTTACACCAACCTCAACCGCCTCATCAGCCAGATTGTCTCCTCCATCACCGCCTCTCTGCGCTTTGATGGTGCCCTCAACGTGGACCTGACGGAGTTCCAGACAAACCTGGTGCCCTACCCACGTATCCACTTCCCCTTGGTGACCTACGCCCCCATCATCTCCTGTGACAGAGCACATCACGAGCAGCTCTCGGTGGCTGAAATCACCAACTCGTGCTTCGAGCCAAACAACCAGATGGTGAAGTGTGACCCAAGACATGGGAAGTACATGGCTTGCTGCATGCTCTACCGTGGTGACGTTGTCCCCAAAGATGTCAATGTAGCAATTGCTGCCATCAAGACTAAGAGAACTATCCAGTTTGTTGACTGGTGTCCAACAGGCTTCAAGGTGAGTACGGCTGCCACGAGCTTCTGTGTAATGTTCAAAGGGCAAGTTCAGACTAGCAGGAAACGTGCTTAAAGTTTTAGATCTTGCTTATTTTCCACTTGTGAAAGGAAGGAGCATAAGAAAGATGTGAGCTCCTGTGGGACAGTGAGGTAGACTGGAGAATGCAAGACCTTCCCTTGCTAGAGGAGGGTTGGGTTAGAGACCTGGTAGGCAAGCTGGGCACCCACAAATCCATTGGTCCTGATAAGATGCACCCACAAGTGTTGAAGAAGCTGGCTAATGCTATTACCAAGCATAATTTTTGAATGATGATGGAGCATAAGTGAGGTGCCTGAAGACTAGATAAAGGCCAACATCACCTGTCTTCAAAAAGGGCAAGAAGAAGAACTCAGGAAATTACAGACCATTTAGCCTCATCTTCACCCCTGGAAAGGTGATAGAACAACTCACCTGGATGTTATCTTTAAACACACAAAGAAACAGATGGCTATCAGGAAGAGTCAACATGGACTCATCAAGGGGAAATCCTGCTTGACCAACCTGATAGCTTTCTATGAGAGCATGACTTGCGGGCTAGAGGAGGGGAGAGCAGTGGATGTCAACTCCCTTAACTTCAGCAAGGCTTTTGACACTGTCTCCCATAACATCCTCATCAGAAAGCTCAGGCAGTGTGGATTGGATGAGTGGACAGTGAGTTGGATCGAGAGCTGGCTGAATGACAGAGCCCAAGGGTGGTGATCAATGGCACAGAATCACGTTGGAGTCCTGTGGCCAGTGGAGTTCCGCAGTTCTGGGGCCAGTCTTGTTCAACATCTACATCAAAGACCTGAATAAGAGGACAGAGTGTACCCTCAGAAAGTTCCCTGATGACACCAAACTGGGAGGACTGGCTGATTCCCCAGAAGGCTGTGCTGCCATTCAGTGGGATCTCAACTGTCTTGAGAATTGGGCAGAGAGGAACCTCATGAGGCTCAACAAGGACAAGTGCAGAGTCCTCCATCTGGGGAGGAACAACCTCATGCACCAGTACAGGCTGGGGATTGACCTGCTGGAGAGTCTCTGCAGAGACACACCCAAGAGTCTTGGTTGATAATAAACTAACCATGAGTCAGCAATGTGCCCTCATGGCCAAGAAGGCCAATGGCATCCTGGGATGCATCAAGAAGGGTGTGGCCAGCAGGTCAAGGGAGGTTCTTCTCTCCCTCTACTGTGCCCTGGTGAGGCCTCATCTGGAGTTCTGTGTCCAGTTCTGGGCTCCCCAGCTCTAGAGGGACAGAGAACTGCTGCAGAGAGTCCAGTGCAGGGCCACCAAGATGATCAGGGGACTGGAGCATGTTCCTTATGAGGAAAGGCTGTGGGAACTGGGGCCATTTAGCCCAGAAAAGACAAGACTAAAAAGTGACCTCATTAACACTTTTAACTGCCTAAAGAGTGTTTGTCAAGAGGATGAGTCAGTACTTCTTTCCTGCAGTGTCCAATAAGAGGACTAGGGGTAATGGACAAAAGCTGGAACACAAAAAGTTCCACTTAAACATGAGGAAAACTTCTTTCCTGTTAAGGTGAGGGGGACCTGGCACAGGCTGCCCAGGGAAGGTGTGGAGTCTCCTTCGGTGGAGAGTTTCAAAACTTGTCTGGACATGTTCCCTGAGTGATCTAATTGAAGTGAACCTGCCTTAGCAGGGAGGCTAGACTAGATGATTTCTAGAAGTCCCTTCCAAACGCTACTATTCTGTGATTCTACATGTTTCTATAAATCGTGTCCTTTCTCCTTGGAGATGACTTATTGATATAGACTCCTAAAGATACATGTGAATAGAAATCTGAAGTGTGTGTGAGTTAAAATGTAAAGAAGTATTCATTTCAGACCTAAATTTTGTAGAAGCCAGTGAGTGTTCCCTCTGAAGCAACATCTAAAAGCAAAGAAATTCCAAAACTGATACAATTTAGAAAGGAAACGTTGACATTAAAGAGTCTGTCAGTTAACTCCCTCACCCAGAAATATTACACAGCCTCTCCTCACTGGCTACATAGCAGTCTTGGGAAACATAAATTCAGCAATAATATAGATGTCAGCAACAGAAGAACATTTGTCATACAAATAGCTGGTTTAAGAAGTAAAACTTTTAACTAGAAATCAGCTTTCTGTATCATACTGTTTATGACATTGTTATGGCATTTGCCATCCAATAGTTTTGATTGTGGCATCCCTCTACCCCAGCATCTGTAACTTTACTCACATTTTTTCAGCTCTCTGACTGCTTTCTGTTCTTGCCTCTTTACAAACTTTTCTCATATTCCCATTTTCAGGTTGGGATCAACTATCAGCCTCCTACAGTAGTTCCTGGTGGAGACTTAGCTCAGGTTCAGCGAGCAGTCTGCATGCTGAGCAACACCACAGCCATTGCAGAGGCCTGGGCAAGGCTCGACCACAAGTTTGATCTGATGTATGCCAAAAGAGCTTTTGTGCACTGGTATGTGGGTGAAGGCATGGAGGAAGGAGAATTTGCAGAGGCTCGAGAGGACCTGGCTGCCCTGGAGAAGGACTACGAAGAAGTGGGAACTGACTCATTTGAAGAAGAAAACGACGGGGAGTAATTTTAAAATACAGTTTGTTCCTAGTGAGCAGGTTCTTGTCTCATCCCTATATTGCACATGTCTGACATTAGGTTACCTTTTTTTATATATATAATATACAGAAATTTGAAAGGGGTCACATAGAGACATCTCTTGTTCCATAAACCACAGGTAAATTGTCCTGTAAGGTGTGATCAATTGTCATAATGCCCCACCACTTCCAGCAATGCAAAAAGTCTTGCTCTTCTTCCTTGTAAGCCTCTTCTAACTCTAACACACATGCTAAAACCACTACAATTCAACATATGCAAGCTTATAATGGAGCACAGTGAACTGGTAGAGTTTTCAAAGTCCTAATTTGTCCTTCATCTTTACTTGTTGGCATATCAAAAAATAATGACCATGGAAATATGGGCCCAGTGCTCTGTGCTTTATTATCTTCTCATTGATCGTCATCTGGCTGACCTAAAAGGGACATTTCGTTCTTCTCCAAAGCACCATTTCTGATAAAGCAAACACTTCCTTCAGAAATGTTTAAGCAGTGCAATTCCTTAGCGTTTTGAGGTATTGTGAAATAAGTGATTTAGATCACTTAGAGAAATGCTGTCAAAAGCATTGGCAAAAGGGATTTATTTTAACATCAATTTGTAAAAGCACCCCTTAACAGAGATCGATGGCAAGGTCCATTCTATTACTTTATACATGGAAGCAACATACAAAGAAAAATCCAGTTAGCATTAAGCTACAATGATTTACACAGGGACTGAAGACACAAAAGGGTAAGGCAGACTTTTCAATTGAGTCACAAGGTTCAGAGTGAACCCCTTTGCTCCCTAAACTCCTGATGGAGCTTAGGTGAGTCTGGGTTTAGTCTCAGACTTAATCAATGCTTTATATCTAATAGATTTAGCTACATGGATTTTATTGGTATTAATTCAGCATGTTATCAGTCACTTACTGTGGGGAATAAAGGGCCTCTCCACTTTGGGTAAGGAAGGATCTCTTGGTCTCTAGTAAGGAATCTCAAACTTTGAGAGGTGTCCTTGCTGAAAGGGAAGTTACCTGGCGTGTAGTACAGGTGCAGTTCAGGGAGAACTCAAAATGAGGTCTTCCAATGTTTTGTCACCAGTAAAATGTCTCTCTGACTAGAGGAGCAAACTTAAAAGGCGTTCCCATTCCTGGAGAAATCACCACCATGCAGCCACACTGCTTAGCAGCGAGAGCTCAAAAAAGATTCCCTTTGGCTGACATACTTATGGAATAAATGGACTAGCTCATGGTCAAATTGCACACAATGAGAGTAATATACACAAGACTCCCTGTACCCACAACTTCTTTTGATCCTTGATAATTAAGCCTTGGTAAAACTACCCATTATTCATGAGTTAATCACATGATCAGTGATCCAAGCTTATATGTATGGGTGATGACTAAGTCAAACTGCTCCTTCATGGGTTTTCCTGAGTTCTAGACCTGGCTATGCTTCAGACATTTACCTCCTTTGGAGCCTGTAAGGGGGTCAAATGCACCCATCACCCTCCACCCTGTGACTACAGTCAATCCACTTTATCAACTCATAGCGTGATAGTATGGTTATGTCTTGCCTCTATGTCACAAAGATGGGGCATATTGCACATCAGTGTAAGAACCCAGTAGTTTAAATGTCTATTATTTATGTATTATGTTAGGGTACTTGCAGGTACACGGTAAGCAAATATCTCGTAGTATAAAATACTAATTACTATTAAAATACCATACAAAATACTATTACTATCATTATTGAGCCTTTAACCTTCTACATATACAATGATTATATATAATAAGCAAAATATTGTTAAAGCCAACAAAATTACAATTGGATGAAGCATTGGATTCAAGTTCTTCTTGTTGTCAGTGACCATTGAAATAAGGTATCCCATCAATAATGTTCCCCGTACTTTTTTAGTTTTTCTGGAACATAGTGTATCATCTCTGCATCATGGTGGATGGTAATCAGGGTTCTTTGTTGCTATGGATGTGATATAGCAATTGATTCAGGTCATCGTGTTGCAACATTTTTGTTAGCAATGTAAGATTCATTCCAATAGGGGTAGGTAGTAAATCTTGATACAACATGCAGTTTGATTGTAGCAATTGTTACCCTATAATTTTGGTAAAATTGTACACACAGATATTTGAGTGATTATTTGTCTCTATAGTGGTGTTGTCTATAAATACAGAATCACAAAGGGTTCTCATACAAACACATCCACTTCCAACATACACAAGTACAGTCTCAGGGGTTTCATGAGGATGTATTTCAAAATGACAAACATTTTGTTCAGTGTTAAAAGAAATGTCTCGGGACTCAATGTTGTTACATTCACAAATAAATCCTCATTGCTCCTGTACAACACATGCATCAACATCAATAGTTTACCATTTGTCCCCATTTTGTTGGGCCCACACTCTATCTTCTAATAGCAAGTAGAGTTTCATGGTGATTTAATCCCAGTGCAGTGATTAGGTATGTGGTGTACACTGAAGCACTACATATTGTCAAAGCAAAAGCTGTGGCTTTACTGTCAGTGGGGTCATATATGAAATTAATTAGATGCCACCAAGATTGGAATTCTCTTTCAAATTGAGTTGCATTATCTCAGATTACCTTTCAAATTTCAGTGGGTATCCTCTTCACCTTCTCTTACAATCACTTCCACAGTAGACTGTACTTACAATTGAGCCTTAATACAACTAAGAGTGAGAAGATATCAATCTGGGCTGCACCTAGTGTATTCACAATTAGTTGGTGGTCATTTTCATTAATTCTTTCCCATTGGGGTAATATATAAGTTAAGAGCCATTGTTTAGTTCCTACGGCCAAAAGACAAGATTGCAATGGATCTTTTGATTTGTGCTGAGTTTATTTTGTTAGCTAAAACTTCAGCGTCCATGCTATCTAATACTCCCAATCCTGTCCCCAGGACGCCAGTCACATCTGTCCTTGATTATTTTGGAGATGAGGGTTCATCCGTGCAACCATGCTAACCATCCTGTAGAAGATGTATTCAGGAATGGTGAGAAAGTAGGTTTAACTGCAGAAATATTAACTTGCATAAATAGTTCCCCTTGCTTGAGGGACCGTGATTGATTACATTGCACCTGTTGCACAACAACAAGTGATGTAAACAAATGAGAACACTCATTGCAGTCTTGCCTATTAGCATCAGGGACTAAGCAATGTCTCATATATTGCCTCATGAAAGAATTTATGCAATGGACCACCAATCGATTGTGAGTACACCTAATGCAGCCTAAAATAATATTTCTCTAGCTCTTAGTCGCATCCAAGCTCAGCCATGAACACAATTTATGGTAGCAGCAGTTATAAAAAAAGGTGAAGAAGACACCTTACCTACAGAAATTTGAAAGTAAGCTGAGATAACGCATGCAAATTTCAAAAGAAAATCCCAATCTTGATGGTATTTAGTCAATTTTGCTTATGGTCTCATTAACAATAATGCTACAGCTTTTGTCACAACAATATGTAATATTTTGGTATACACCATGTACCCAATCCCTGCACTGAGGTTAAATCATCGTGGAACTTTACTCTCTCCTTTAGAACACAGAGTATAAGCGCAACAAAATGGAAACAAATTGGAAACTATCAATGTTAACAATGTGAATAATGATGTTGTATGGGAACAACAAGGATTTATTTGTGAGAGTAACAACATCAAAGCCCAAGACCCTGTCTTGAGATTGAACAAAATGTTTGTCATTTTGAAATATATCCCAATGAAACTCCTGAAACTGCAGCTGTATGTATTGGAAAAGGATGTGTTTGTTTGCAGAGCCTTTGTGATCTTTATATTCATAGACAACATTACTGTAGAGAGAAGTAATAACTTGACTATTTGTGTTTGTAATTTTACTAAAATTATGGGATGCAACTTTAATTGTGCAGCTCCCATTTCATCTTAAGAATTACTACAATCTAATCACACACCGAGTCAAGATTTATTGCCTACTCCCACCAGAATGAATCTTATATCAGTGAAGAAAGTACTATGACACTGTGACCTGGGCCAACTGCTAGAAAGTGTCTGAAACAATGGACACAAAACTCTAATCACCGTTCATCATGATACACAAGAGATACACCATGTCTTTGAAAGAGGGAAGAAGGATGGAGAACACCACTGGTGGGATGGGACCATGCTTGGATGGTCATCAACAGGAGTATTGAATTTGTTTCACCTAGTTGCGATTTTATTAACTCTAAAAAAATATCTGTTGCTTGTAATTATATTGTATATAAATGTTTGGTACATGAATAACTCAACTCAAACCACCCAAAACATACAAGCTAATACATACCAAGTAGCACTGCTTTATTATTTATTTAATGTGGATTTGTAAGTATGCAAACTCTCAGTATACTCTTTACGGTACAGAGGCAAGAAATGACTGCACCTTTGTGAGGATAAGATAAATTGACTATAGTCAAGGGATGGAGTGTGGTGATGTGGTGCTCCCCATCCCCCACAACCTGACCTGTATTTCCCAAAACCCTGCTCAAGTGATAATCATCAGTAGCAGTCATAATAGGTGCATCTGGTTGTGATGGTTGCATCTCTCGAATTCAGAGCAGACAGGTAACAACACAATAGCCATGGTGCTGAGCGATGTCTGACTCAAACCAAATTTGGAAGAAACTAACATCTGTAGTTGGTATCTAAATATAAGTCAATGATCTTACTTCATAGAGCTAACGGGCACAGGAGTGGAATGCATGTCAGCATCTCTCCTCAAGTAGGGTCACTTCTCAAGGGTACTCCTAGAGGCTCAGAGAATCCTTATTGTGTCAGATACTAGGTGAGCAGATTGGGAATAAGCATGCTAGAACTTTGAAATCTTAGCTAATAGATACAGAGGATTGATTGTGCCTATGTAATCTTTCAGACATAAATCATTGACCAGGTCTGGGACAAAGTCTGGATCCAACTGCACCTAAACTTGTCTCTGAGAAGGAGTTTAGAATGCAAGGAGGTAATTTCTGAGCCAATGACTCAATGGGAGGGTCTCCCTGGCAGTTTTGTCTTACCCTGTCTTCTATGCAGTGCACCTTCTCATCAAATCTTGTGAAATCACTGTCACATTCACTATTGAACTTTGTGAAATCACTCATTTATATCAATAGTCATGTTGCTACTTCTGTCTTACGAGTGAAGTGCGTCACTTCATCCACAACAGGGAGGTTGTGGAACCTCCCTCCATGGAGATATTCAAAAGTCATATGTACGTGGTCCTGGGCAATTAGAACTAGGTGGCCCTGCTTGAAATGAGGGGTTGGGGCAGACAATCTCCAGAGGTCCTTTCCAACTTCAACAATTCCATGATTCTGTGATCTTCATGCAGAGATTTTTGTTGGGCGTTACATTTCACTGTACAACATTACATTCAACTTGTACGCTCTGTACGAGTTACATGCACTTAATTATCCAGATCAGTAAGTTACTAAACTATGAAGTTATGGAGTACCAGAAATGTCTGTGTTTAGGAAAATATCCTATTCAGGATATCACAGAATCACTTGATTATGTACCTTAATTGAAGCAATATGATTAAGTATTACCAAACCCAGTGGGATTTAGACTCTTACATGGCTTCTCTCACGATTCAGTTCTGAATTGAAACCAAAAGAAGAAACAGGAAATTTTGTACATGAAACACAAGTGTATGTTAAAATCAAGAAGTGATCCTGTTCTTCCTGTGAGAGAGGAGAAAGAGAGCAAGTTAAAGACGAAACAAGTGATTAAAAAATGGCAGATGAATTGCTCAGTTCTTTGAAAAATTGCTGAAGGTGATACAATGAAGCTGATCCAATGTGGAGTACTTCATGCATTCTAAAACACTGGGTGCAAGTTGCTAAATTCCTGAACGCTTCTTAAATCTCATCTGGAGTTCTGTGTCCAGTTCTGGGCTCCTCAGCTCAAGAGGGACAGAGAACTTCTGGAGAGAGTCCAGCGCAGGGCCACCAAGATGATCAGGAGACTGGAGCATCTTCCATACAAGGAGAGGCTGTGGGAACTGGGGCTGTTTAGTCTAGAAAAGAGAAGACTGATATTTACAAATATCTAAAGGGCGGGTGTCAGGAGGTTGGGGCATCCCTTTTTTCTATGGTATCTAGCAACAGGACAAGGGGTAATGGGATGAAGCTGGAACACAACAAAAGTTCTATTTCAATATAAGAAAAAAATATTTCACTGTTCAGTTGAGGAAGCCCTAGCACAGGCTGCCCAGGGAGGGTGTGGAGTCTCCTTCCTTGGAGGTCTTAAAAACCCGCCTGGACATGTTCCTGTGCGATCTGATCTATGTGGACTTGCTTCTGCAGTGGGGTTGGACTAGATGATCTGTAAAGGTTCCTTCCAACCCCTACCATTCTATGATTCTATGATCTTGATCATAAATGTTATGGTTTATTTCATTTCCATGGAGACTTAGGAACCAGGATGCTGCAACCCAGGAGCCAGTCAATGCAAGTCTTTGGAACAGTCTGGAGATTAGAAGTGCTGTGGCAGCTATCAGGAGCTAGCTAGTCTCTGAAAAGGGTAGGTAGGTCTGTCCTGCCAAACCACACACATACTCTCCCTTCTGCGGTCCCACAGACTCCATCTATTTCACGTACATGTCATAACTATTTATGTTCCCAGTTAGCAGAGCTCTGCAGAACAGCATCGCTCACCTTTAAATTCTCAAACCTCTCAAGTGGAGCAAAGCTGGACCAGTGGCCATCCTCCAACAAGGAAAGCTTAGTTATGGAGTACTGACCCCCTCCGTTCCTCCTGTAGACATCCAGGAACAAGATAAAAGGGAAGGTCTGGAAATCCACAAGAGAAGTGTCCACTTCTGCTTGTACAGACAAAGGTGATTCATTGAGGCCTGAAATCTCCCAGGTTGGGTTGGTGCTGGAGTATCCATTTACGGTTGTGCTCCCACTTGCTAATCCCACTGCTCGCTCACCATGAGATGGGGAGCTGCTGAGCCTTTCAGTTTGCTATGTGGCATAAGTTTTTGAGTCACTTATTTGGGGTTAATTTGAGTGAACTATTTCTTGCTTCTAGGTAGGCTGTTTGACAAGAGTTTGTCTTTTCTGCTGCTTTTGCAGCTAACCCAAACAACCACCAGGCCACGGGTGTCTGCTTTTAAGAGGTGATGAGCAATTATGTGAAGTCTGGGCAGAACGTCCCTTTCAGTATTGCCTCTGAAGGAGTGGATTTTTCTCCTGCAGAGGCAAATATCTGACCCCCTCCTTTAAAGCTCGCTCTTGCCTCTGCTCACAAGAGATCAGGCTGGACCAGGCTGAGGTGTCAGAGTGGGGCTGGGAGGTGGCAGAAGTGGCCAGTGCCTTCCCCCGGCAGATGGCTGTCCCTGTCTGCTGCCAGCACAATTCATCCCGGGCCCGTGGCTCCCTCGAGACGAGCGGGGGGACTCTGAGCAAAAGAGGCAAGGGCACCCCGGCCGCCTTTCCTTCCACCTCACAGCTCCCGCCGGGCCGCGCTGCCGTCGAGCGCCGCGATCTCGCAGCGCCGAGCTGGTCGGGGCTGGGTTGCGCTGAGCCTGGCGCTGAGCCACGGAGCGGAGGAGCGGAGTTTCACTTTCTATCCCTGAGCTGTGGCTGAGCGGGAAATGAAAACTAATGTGCGAAGCGAGCGCTAGTGCCCTCTGACGCAGCCGGCGAGAAGAGCGGCGGGGGCAGGCTCACTCCCCGCCGCACCTCCACGGCGCCAGCCGCTCCGCGTCCTCGCCGCCGCCAGCCTCGGCCGCCTGCGCTGCTGCAGCGGGTGAGCTCCGCGGCGGGCAGACGTGCTGCGTGCCAGGAGCCCTCCGACGGGACGGGGGTCCGCGGGACGGCTCGCCGGGGCTCCGAGCGCCCCGCGGCAAGCGGTGAGCAACCTTTTTGCTAGTTTGTCAGATAAGATGAGCCAGACAGCCACAGTGGGGGAAAAAAAA
>WBNH01009917.1:0-33397 GCA_013401255.1 Urocolius indicus | reverse complement strand
AAAAAAAAAAAAAAAAAGGAAGAAGGGAGAGAAAAAAAAAAAAGTGGAATAAACCCACGGTTTGACAGCAAAGTGGGAAGTGTCATTACCGTTCCTGCAGTAGCCCTTTGAGGAGCCCAGAGCAGGCACCTCCACCCCAGGGCCGCAGCCTCTCAGCCCCTCTCCCACCCCAGTGCCATTCCCCTGGCTGCCTGCTCCTCAGGATGCGCACGAGGAGGGGAAAGAAGCGATGATGGCAACATGGGACAAAAGAGGTGGTCCTCCGGAGGGCTTCAGGGCCGTGGTACCGGAGTGTGAAGGGACCGTCAGGGGTTTGTCGTGAGAGGCAGGTGTCTTGGGAGGGCAGATGGGCTGTGGAGCAGGCCGGGGTAAAAGGGAGAATGCTGGGCTGGCTGAGGGAGAGAGAGTGAGGAGATTAGATGATTACGGAGTGGAGGGTACAAGGAGGGTATTGCTCCTATCTTACCTCTGCCTAGTGCCATGGTCTCATGGCTGGGCCATGCCACATGTATTGAGGGAGCGGTACTGACCTGCAAAGGAAATCAAGAAGGGACCGTGCTGCTTCAGTGAGAGAGGAGAAATCAGGGAAAGAGGAGAGCCTGCTCCTCAATTCTGATGCTCACTCGCTAGTTTGTCTATATGTTTATGCAGAGAAAGGAAGGCTAAGTGCAAATCTTAGGAATACTGCATTTCTGAGAGTCAAGACAAAGCAATTCTGTGCAATTCAAAGCAATTCTGGGTTGGTAGGTAGTATTCCTGTCCCTGGTCCCACACTGGACATTTGCTAATGGTGTCAGGGGGAGAGTTTACTCAAACCAAAGACCTAAATCCTCCTAGCTCTCCATCCTCCCGCACCTTCCTGCCCTAAGATCTTTCTCCCTATTTACCTCTCAAGCGACCCAAAGCCTTTTAGCCTTGAAATTGCTCTTTCATTCTACCCTTGCTCAAGTTGCACCAGGGGAGATTTTGGTTGGTCATTAGGAAGAACTGTTTCGTCAAGAGAATTGTTAAGCATTGGAACAGGCTGCCCAGGGAGGTGGTGGAGTCACCATCTCTAGAGATATTCAAAAGACACATAGATCAGGTGCTGACGGATATGGTGGGCTTTGCTGTGTTAGGCTAGTGATTGGACTCGGTGATCTTAAAGATCTTTTCCAACTGTAACGATTCTTAATGTTACCTCTCCTGCCAAAAGCTGTATCTCGCAAGATCACCACATTCCTAGCTGTTGTTTATCTAGCTCTGCTCTGCCTATCCTCCTCCTACAGTACTGTCACTAGATGTGAGCAATGCTTATCTTCTGGCTGATATTACACCAGCTAAATCCAGTGGCTCTTTTGGTACAAGCAAAGATGAGTTCCTGTTCTAACTGGGCTTTCAGAAACCTGAATGCCTCGTTAAATCATTGCCAGCAGAAGAGCCAGTGTGAATTCAGACTGCTTTGACGAGGAAGAAATGAAACCTGATGTCTCATTTTCTGTGTAGCTGTTGTAGTCACTGGGTTTGGATGTAAAAAACGGTATTCTTGAATCTATCTTTGAATAGAATCTATCTTTCTGAGTTTTGGGTGTTTTTTTGTCCCCAGATAAAACTCAACTAATTCAACAATATTTAGTGAGTCTGAGTGTATGACACTTAGAGTTCAAAAGTGAAAAATCGAAAGTACAATTAGGGAAAAATATACTGAAGTTTAAAGGTAATAATTGCGAAAAAAGTAATTTCTAGTTTCCTTGCCTGAATCTTCAGAAACTTTAATGTTCAACATTATTATGCACAGTTTACCTGAAAAATAACTTGCTTTTAGAAAGTGTTTTCTTTTTTGTGAAAGGCAGAGCCAGGATTTTTTGCCTATTTCCCTCTCTTGACAGCTTTTCTTCATTCCTTCAGCACCTGGCTTCTGCTTCATTTTACATACCGTTTAATAGTAGTAAAGCAATAATTCCTGAGTGTTTGTTTTGGGAGGGTGGGGAGTGGTGTGGTGTGTTTCTTTCTCCCTGTTGTGGTTTAACCCCAGCCAGCAACTAAGCACCACACTGCCCGCTCGCTCACTCCTCCCTCTTGCAGTGGGATGGGGAGGAGAATCAGAAAAATAAGTAAAACTTGTGGGTTGAGATAAGAAGAGTTTAGTAGCCGAAGTAAACTAAACTAATAAAACAATAATTTAAAAATCTAGTAATAAATGTAATAAAAAATCATATAACAAAGAGATAAATAAAACCCAAGAAAAGACAAATGACGCACATGGTTCCACATTAGCTACTAGGAAGAAGATTAATTCTACCCCAGCCGAAACCAGGACACCTGTGAGTGTTTCCCTAAGTATGTCTCTTTTCTGGTTCTGCCTCCCTGTTGGACATGGGCTTTGAAAAATTTCACATTGGTGTAATTGTATTTGAATACTTGTCACATTGTTTCTCTTATGTATTTTTAATTAACTTGACTGATTTAAAAAAACTTTTCTTGAGAGAGTCAGCAGCTGAGTCATAAGAGACGGTCAGAGTAACAGTCTGTTAAACACTCCCTTGAAAATCAAGGCATTATAATGGTTTTCTTGCTTAAGCACAGTTATTTGCCTGTGATCTCTTGAAGGAGCGTAAAAAGAAAAGCACCTACCTATCAGTTTCTTTTTTTTTTCCTTTAAAATTATTGTCTACAGGATATATCTAAAAATTACAGTGCAGCTGTAGAGGGGCACTGTACAGGCTTTAGAGGCTCTTAAAACTAATCTTGAGAGCCTGATACAGAAAACTAATACGTTATTATCAGCAAAAAAAAGACTAGTAAAGGTGAAGTTTGCCCTTTTGAACACTTGAGATACTTTGGGTAATAAAGCATTACTTTTACTAAACAGAAGGGTTTTGCAATGTCTGCTATTTGGATGATTTTAGTAATACTATTTACCAAATCTTCTTGAACAGGGATATTTGGAGTTCCCTGGCCAGTTGTGGAGTTGTTTTGGCAGAATCGAAGGTTCCTTTGTTTATTTAGCCACAAAAGAAAGACAGGATGTGCAATTGCCATCAAGTTCTGTATATTTTACTTTGCCAAAGAGCCTGTACACCTACAATAGCCATGTTAATTCAAATAGACTAAATGCTATCGTAGTAATCGTACTGATTTTATTGACATTCCATCTTTTTCATAATTGAAGTATCAAATACTAAGACAAATTCTGTGTTTCTGTCTGTTCACCCTCTTTCTAATCTTTCTGTGTCTTTCTGCAGTCCTTCTGTCTTTGTACAATATTGATGGGACAAAGAAGTGGACGTCAAGAAAAAGGCAAGAAACTAGAGCTGGCAGTAAGCGAGACCATGCAGGCAGAAGAAAAACTGCAAAATAATAAAGAGGAAGATGCAGAGCCAATGGCCAAAGACAGGAGGCTAATATCGGTCTTTGGTGTGGCAGACTTGAAAAACGGTAATAATGCTTTGTCTGTCCTTGACTCTCCTATTTCTCTTTCTACTGCACATAGCTGCATTTTCTGTCCTTAGGCTTCATTTTCTCCTATTCTTTACCTCTTCATCGAGGAACATACAGGTGATTCTCATTTGGCTCTGCCAGTTAACCATTTTGGGTTTTTTTGGGAAGGGATTATGTGAGGATCTCAGAGTTTTTTTCCCCTTTTTAAGTCCTCAAATTGGCCACTGCAGACAAAAAGGTCTACATGCTGGCCCCGTGTCTTTCCAAACACAGCCAGTGTTGCTTCTGGATTTGCTAAAGCAATGTCTGGGCCCTAGTTATTCTGCTGCATCGCTGGATCGGCCTCTCAAAAGCTGTCATCAATATTTCAGGTGTATAAACTGTTCTACCCCAGCTATAGCCCCCTCTTGCTACTGACCGTATGCATTTCAGAGTTGTGCTGGGTCCATGTCCTCTGAGTCTGTTCCATGTCCTCTGGTAATGACTTCAGAAGAAAAAATTGTGATTTATGACCAGTTATTTATTCTGCCTTGGGGCAGAGAATATGCTGTCCTTTCAGATGCAGCGTGAACAGCTGTGACTTGCTTTTTCCACTTCTCTCAGTGCAGTTCCTTTCTTTGAAACTAAGGCAAAGAATACCAGAGGTAGGTTGAAGGGGAAATCTGAAGCCTTATGTGGTGGACAGCTAACGTGTGGTCCAACATGTAGCCCTTCATTTTGTTATTAGGCTTGTCTGTGTAAAAGACAATAAAAGTCCTCACACAGGCAGCCTTTGGTTTCTGGTTTTTTTTTTTCTTTTAAATTTTACATTTAGGTGTGTTACGAGAGGACTGAAAATAGAGGAAGTGGGAGATATCTGAGTGTCATAATCCAGGCTTACTTGGATTTTTCCTGACTGCTGCCAAACAAAAATAAATGTTATCTGCTTGAGTGACATAAGAAAAGATTGAACACTTTGTCAGGTCTTGCTATGATGCTGGGCCTGTACGCTGAATGGCTGAATATGTGCGAGAGGAATTTGCCTCTTGTGATTAATTTTTTGCTTTCATATACCTGTCTCTAGGCCTCACTTCTTCTTTTCCTGTACTTACAGGAGCTATTGGACTGTACAACGTTGGACAGAGCTGCTGTCTGAACTCTGTGCTCCAAGTGTTCCTCATGAATATATACTTCACAGGAATACTTCGAAGGTACCACCTAGAATCATAGAATCATAGAATGGTAGGGGTTGGAAGGGACCTTTAGAGATCATCCAGTCCAACCCCCCTGCAGAAGCAGGTTCACCTAGATCAGGTCGCATAGGAATATGTCCAGGCATGTCTTGAAGATCTCCAAGGAAGGAGACTAGACACTCTCCCTGGGCAGCCTGTGCCAGGGCTCCGTCACATGAACAGTGAAATAGTTTTTTCTTATGTTTAAATGGAACTTTTTGTGTTCCAGCTTCATCCCATTACCCCTTGTACCTTGCACCAATTACCTGTTTGAACTACCTGAGATACTTCCATTGTTGTTCTTGTCTTCACTCTTCTTTTGTATCCGATGTGCATTTGAAGGCTTGGATCATCAAGGTGTTAACAAGGTGCCTTCAGCTCACTCAGCAAGGTCTCTGCCTTGTGTCTGTCTTACACAGGCTGGGACTTACAAAGATAGAAGTTGCAGTGTTCTAACTTGTTAGTCATCTCTGATTCATGTGCCATTGCACACCAGGAAGCTGTAGTCTTGAAGAGTCTCTGATCCTCTGCAATTCTTTTCATACCAGGATATTATTTTATTCTGGGTGTAAGCATAGGCTATTATAACTAAAGGATATGTCATGTATAACCATATGCACTATTAATTTTGTACCTTTAAGCATGTGATCCTGATTGTCCTGGTTAGCAGCTAAATGGAGAAGAGTAAATGCTGTTGCAGATAGTGAAAACATAGTGTTATTTTGTTTTGCTTGCCTGTACTCTCTACTTGTTTATGAGAAGGATTTGGGCTTCTGCTTCCCTACCAACCACACTGATAACTGGTTTGCTTTGTTTTCAGTTTGCTTAGTTCACTGCATCTTTAATCATCTAAGTGGATCATTCCTGTTCAGTCCTCCTTTCTCCAAATTTCTTATAACCTCAGCAGTGTGCAGAGGTGGAAGAAGACAAGTTACAGACATGCAGAGACAAGGAGTGGGCAAAGCTAAATAATATAGACAGTAGATTACCATTGTTATTTGAAGAAAGAAAAACCTGTGGACTGAAATAAATTTAGGATGGATAAAGAGCTTTCTAGCTAGCATGTAGTTGAAAGGCAAGCATTATGATATATTTGTCCATTAAATGTTGAGAGTGTGTTGAAAATGAAGGCTTGAACAGACGGAAGGCACTGGGGCAGGCTGCCCAGGTGGGTTGTGGAGTCTCCTTCTCTGGGGACATTCAAAACCCACCTGGATGAGTTCCTGTGTGACGTACTCTAGGTGGCCCTGCTCTGGCAGGGGGGTTGGACTAGATGATCTCTCGAGGTCCCTTCCAACCCTTAAGATCTCTGATTCTGTGAAGGCAAGAACATCTCTGAAACTAGCAATAACTTATATCATTTCTAGAGTCCAGAAAGCCCTTCAGGTCCTGCTTGGTTTACCCTTTATTCAAGAGCAGGCCACCTTAAAATTGTGGCCTTTTACAACTGTCAGCTTGCACTGTGGGATAAGTTACTGCAAGTATCTGCTTGCCCTTTTTCCTTCTTTTGCTGAAAACCATTCTGGTTCCTCTTGAGTTGCTGTTTGTGCTATCCACCTCGTCTCCTTCAGGTGTTATGTCTAATATTTCTCAGTCATAGCACTTGATTGCAGTTCATGTTGCTCCTTCTCTTTATAGGATCACAGTGCCACCAGGTGTTACACAGAAGAAGAAAAATGTCCCGTACCAAATGCTCCTGCTGTTGGAGGAAATGCAGCGTGGCAAGCAGAAAGCTGTTTCTCCCATTGCCCTTGCTAGCTGCCTTTCAGTATACAGAGTGAAATGTAAGCCGTGCTGCCTCATGTCCACCTCTGCCTGCAGACCAGGGATGTTAAGTATCAAGCAGTGCAGGCTCTGTCATCTCATTCAGAAATGTGAGGAGTTAGATCCCTGATGACACAGTGCTCTTTATAGCAGCTTCACACTTGCGAGTGAGATGCTGTTTCTGGCCTGTGAGGAGGGGAAACAAAGCTGCTACCGGATACCCTTGCTGGTGTCCAAAGGGTGGATGACTATCAGACTGAGAAGACTCAGCCACTGATACAGGCCAGAGGGAAAGGGTTATGCAGGGCAGAGAGAGGACAGCTTATACCTTGGTTTGTCTTGATGTATCAGCAAGATAATAGTGAAATAGCTGCTATTTCTTACTAGAAGGAAGAGATCGTATGGAAAAATAATGAATTCAACCAGATCTTCAAGGTCAGAAACCATATCTTTGCTGTTACAAGGGCAAAGAGAAGAATTTGCTGGCTTAACCTCCCACCTGGGCAGGGTCCCAAAGGAGAGAGACTGTTAAATGCATGGGTGACTAGTGACAGTGGGGTGCTGAGGGTCTGTGTGTGTGTACAGATGCACACAGTGTATATAAAATGTCCTGATCTTTATCATATAAAAGCCAAAACAGGGCAGCAATGAAAGGGACAGAGATGGTAGCCAGCTCAGGTCTATATTAAAGAAGAACTTGAGATAACCTGAATATTTCTGTTAGCATCATTTCACCTCTTAAGACTGAATGACTCTGCATTCTCCCTTCTTTCTTCCAGTTAGAGATGCCCAAAACCAGTTTGTAAAGCTTGATAATTTCCTACCTTGTCCTTCTGCATTAACATTCAGATGTAGTTCACAAAGTCCTATATCCCAGCAAGTTATGCTTTACCTGGATCACAGATGTGCTGTTAGGCATGAAGATAGGTGTATTTTCTGAGCTTTGTGTAGTCAGGGATGTACGTAATGTTACGTACCTGCAGACTTGCAGGAAGTTGAATGCATTCCTATCTCAGGGTGTTGCATTACACCACAAATTGTGTTTCACCTGTGATCAAGCAGGAAAGTAGTCCAGAAATAACATGGTTCTGCCAAACTATGTGTAGTTTTTGCCTAGTTCTTAAAGGTTGGGTTTACCATGGGCTGAGAGCATTGGTTCTTTGCATTCAAGGACATTCAAGGGTGTTTTTTTCCTGCTAAGTTCCATCTTGAAGTAATTCTCCACTGAGCCATTCTCAGCAAGGTGTGCACTGAGCTGTGTCCCACCACCTTAAGTTTCTTAATATGCCATTTTAACCAGAGTGGAAAGCCAAAGCATGTTTCTACATGATCCTTGGCTTCCTGTGCTGAAACTGTGTGCTTTTTCCCTGGATAGGGCTTAAAGGCTCTATACATTTCTCACTCAGAGCATCATAGCCTTAGGGAGGGCATGGGGACACAAGTCTGTGGAGTTAAGGTGAGAAAGGTGGGAAAAGAGAACGGAATCTTCCCTGTATTATTTGTAAGGGGGCTCAAATAAATGCTACTCTTAACTCAGTGTGACGTCTGAGCCCCATCCCCTGGTAGGTATAGGGCCTACTGTTGGCCCAGTGTCTGGTGACAAGGACATGAGTTGTGCAGTGTGTTGCGGTGTGTTGCACTCCAAGCCTCTCCTGTTTTCCCACTGCCTGCTCAGGTCATACAGAGACATTGCAGCTCCCTGTCTCTGGCAAGGGAACACAAGGCTGAATCTTATGGGAAACAATAAATCTCCCTTTGCCATCTGTGGGAAGTCTGTGCCTAGTGCTCTACTTACTGACTGATATTGTGCTTTTTGTTTGTCCAGTGTTTGTGCAGCATGATGCTGCCCAACTCTTTCTGACTCTCTGGAACTTGATAAAAAAGCAGATGAAAACGCCAGAGCTGGTAAGGACGGTCATTGAAAAGATCACCATGTCCTTTGGTCCTTGTCATGTGTGGTTTCCTCTGCTTCTTGAAGAAGAATCCTGTTCACTGGCAGCTGTCCTAAATGAAATTCTTAACATTATCCCCTATTTGGACACTTCCTTGCATATTTCAAATGGAAGAGGGAATCTTGATTTCATATGCTTCAACATTTTGAATGACAGTTAATTTTTGTCCATCTGACTTAGGCATTGGTAGGGTCTCCATTCTAATGGGAGAGCTGATTAATAACAAAAAGATCATCTTTTTGCAACACTGAATTTAGTTATTTTGCTTTTTTTCCCTCCAAATTTCTGTGAGCATTTATTAACATGCCTTGACACAGCTCCTCTGTTCTTTGAAGTCAGCCATGTGCATTTAATTAAAATTGGTCAGTGTTAGTATGTTCCATGTATGACAGTTCCTCCCAGGGGAACCACGTCAACTCAAAGTGACTTTTCTTCAACCCACTGTCATAGTTTTATTCATACAGATGGACAGGCTTCTGCTTCAGTTTCAAACAAAACAGTAAAATTCTGCATCAAAGCAGACATTCATCAAAGCAGACATTTAGCTGTCTGGTCTTGTAGGCTGTGTCTTTCCCCTCTGCTATGGGATGAGGGGAAGGAGTTGTTCCCCTTCAAACAGTGGGAAGTGCCCTGTCCATGGAAAGCAATGTCAGATCTGGGTTCAAACCTTAAAGCAGTAACACTGTGTGAAGTAACATGTCTACCTGGGCTTTCCCACCTACAGTGGGAAATGCCTCAGCTATGTTCTTCATAAACCTTGTTTTGGCCTTTTTCACCCCTGCAGGTTGAAGAGCTGAGTGATTTGTATGCTATCTGTGTACAGGAGCACCTGGCCTGTCAGAAATGCTCTTTTGAAGTAAAGAGGAAAAGCAACATGTTAACCCTTCCAATCCCAGTGTTGGATTTCAATTCTCAAGTGCTGAAGACTCTGGTAAGTTCAGTGGCAGCACTCTGTCCTTAGGATCCTTCTCCTTGCAGCACTGGTGTCTCCTGCACTCATCTAGAACCTTCAAGATTCTCTGCAGGATGTCTGGGCCTTTGAGGTGATCTTTTCTCATTCACATTTCTTCTTTGCTTCAAGGAGTTCTAAGTATCTCAAAGAATTTGTCTTGTTTGGGGGATGGAAAATAAAGCCCTGGAATCACCTTTCTGAAAAGGATGTTCACAAAATACTCTGTAAGACTCAAATACTCATACTATGCAGTGAAGTGTAGCTGTGGGGCCTTAGGCAGCATGGTGAGGTGCCTCAGGTAACTTGTAGTGCCTGGGCAGACACTATGTTTTCCCAGTACAGTGTTCTTTTACTGCTATTTGATATCCAGACATGGCAGTGCTAGTGGCTCCATTGGTGGAGTTTTTTAGGTGTGAGTGGTTCACTGGGCCTTACCTATTCTCTGACCACTTTACACTGTAAGTCTTTGAAGTAGGTATAAAAGATGCTTATGCATCAACTTTTTGGGGGGGGGGAAATGCAGTACTCTTTTTTTTTTTTTTTTGAGTAATGTAATCACATGGCATACCTCTTTTTGGGCTGGTAGGCAGTCTTCTATCCTTTGAATACAATATGCCTTCTGTAGCTTTGCTGTTTGCTTGTACCCTGTGAAACAAAGTAGAAACAGAAATCCATCCTGAATGAATGAAGTTGAAAGAAATCTCCTCTGCCTTCCTAGGAGGACTGTCTGCAATATTTTTTCCGTCCAGAAGAACTGACCGGTAAAAACATGTGTTTCTGTGAACAGTGTGGAAGGAAAACACCATTTCTTCAGGTAGTTGGAGAATTATTTCCCCTTAACGTTTCTTAGACCCAGAACTCCCTTTAGGACTGGGAAGGGTGGGGAAAGAACCGTATCAGTGTAAGGGGAGATAACTCCTCAAAGATTTCTCAGCACAACAGTATCAGCCACATGTAAACCACGTGCATCATTCCTGTTAGGAAGTTCCCAGCTGTAGATATAGTTATAGCAACAACAACAAATGCTTTAATGGGTTTTAATGTAAATCACTGGGGAATGTAGCATTTCTGTACCAGTGGAAAGGCTTCTGTTGGTTGATGTTGTGTTTCCGTTGTGGGGCTTTACACCAGAGTGTAGCTCCAGGGGGTGGACAAGAACATGTTTCTAGAGCTGTGCATACACATAGAAGTAGGATACTGTAGGGTGATTTCCCTTCTTCCCTGCCCTCCACTGAACTTGCCATTTTTTACAGTATTGGTTTTTGCCAGCTGATGAATTACCTGTTTCACGAAGAGGCAAGGGCATTAAAGAGAGGTGTGTGAGGGAGGGAGACTGCCTTGGCTCAAGGCTTGCATGAGACTTTACACAATACTTTGACCATATGGTCACCTCTAATGCCACAGTACTTGCTTATGTCTTGGTGTCAGCTGTGAAAGCAGCAATAGTGTCAACAAAGGCACTGCTGGAAGGAATGAGTAGTCGGTTTGCTGTCCTCTGTGGCACTCTAGTGGCCACATATCATAAGGAAGTTGATTTGCCTTTCCTCACCTACCTAGCGCTAGCAGCCTAGAGTTAAGAAAGCAGATGAGACACAAAGCAGCCCTTGAAACACCCAAGGCTGAAGTTGAGAGACTTGGTTAGCCCAAGCTCCCTTCTACATATGTGTCTCGTGCAGGTGCGCTACAATGGTTTGGCATCTGCTGTCCAGTGGAACTGGCAATCATTCAGTAGCACTGACTGTTCTCCGTGCTACTTTCATTCAGTGGCACTGGCTGTTTCCACCTCATCTCCCCAGGTTTTATTTCTTAGCTCTCAAATGCCTTACTTATTGCTTTACAGAGCATGAAGTTAGTCCATCTGCCACAGACTTTGACCATACACCTAAAACGTTTCTGCTTTGAAGAATCAGCCCACATTCGCAAGCTCAGTCACTATCTGCCGTTCCCACAAGACCTTGATTTCAATGCAGTCTTGACAGAAAATCAGTGCCAAGCAGATGACAAAGAAAAGGTGAGATACTCCTAATGCTCTGTTTAAAAAGGGCAGATTTTCTTATCCCCTCTGCTCGAGTCTCATAAAAACCTCAGAGATCACATCACTACTGGGCCTCAGTTCAAAGCACATGTCTTAAATATATGTCTTGGGTTTTAGCTGTGCCTGATGTTGTCTCACATCCCATGGTTTTAACTGATTTAGGCATTATTCAACTTTCTGTGCTCAGATTAAATCACCAAAGACACCATAACTGAAGCTTTCCACTGTAAGGACAAAACCCAGGCTTTAGGCAAAAAACCCAACTCTCCTTTTTTTCTGATAATGTTTAGCATAACTTTTTTTCTTCCGTTTCTAAATAGACTAAAAAAGGGATGAAAAGAACCACAGCTTGTTTGGATGACCAAACCCAGACACTGTAAATGGTGTCTGAGAGGCAACTTCTGTCCTGTGTTTCAGCCTCGAAGGCCAGATGGCCTCAATGAGCAGCAGAGCTGCTGCTTTGCAGATCTGGGTCACCGATCCAAGGCAGGGGCACTCCATTCCTGGCAGTTTCCCATGCAGTGGGTTTTATTTTTGCCACAGTGTTGAGGTCAGCAGGGAAATGACAGCTTTGCCAAGCAGCTGAGAGTGATCTGCCACACTTGGAGATCTGTTCCCCTTACTGAGAAATAACAAGGGAAAGTGTGGCAACAGCAAAACCTCCCTGCTGTGGTGCTCCCCCTTTGCTGTCCTGCTGCCTTTTTCACATTCCTGTGATCTCCAGGGAGGCTGCCAGCCCATAGCTGTCAGGCAAAACTCTGAGGGTGAGTGGAAAAGATGGGATCCTCAAGGCTGATCTGATCTTTCTTCTTTTTCCTCATGAAACTGCACATTCTTGCTGTATCGGCTACTGTGTCTCTTCAGCTGCAGGCAAATGAGGATTGCTGCACTGAGTGTTATTCTTTGTGGCTCTTCACAGGCTGCCTGGCAGTATGAGCTTTTTGCTGTTGTTGCTCATTCAGGATCAACTAGTTGTGGACACTACTGTGCCTACGTTCGAAGTCTGACGGAATGTAAATGGTATTGCTTCAACGATTCCGAGGTTTGCCAGGTGAGGAGAGAAATCCACATTTCTTTTGTAGCTTCCTGGATGCTCCTCCAGGTCTCACTCAGTCTGACTGACTGCTGCTGAAGGAAAACCAGGAGAGAAAACTGAAGCTGCTGCAGAGTTCTGTGCACCTCATTTTTCTGCTACAGCATGTTCTGAGCCGAGGGCAAAGTGGCTCTGGCTTCTGTACCAAGGAAGGCCTCAGGTTCTGGTTTGTAGTCTGCAGAAGCAGCTATTGGCTGTATACGTGACTTTAAGTACTCTGAGTATACCCTACTGTATGCACTCTAGATCTGTATGATGTACGTCTTCAGAAGAGGCAAAGGAACTGGTTTTCCTTGAAGGGTAAAAGCAATTCATTAAAAGGTGTTCAGTTCCTGGAGGTACCAGTTATACCACTCTTAAGAGGGTTGCTGTGCTGGTACCACAATGTGTGCATCTCTTAAGAGTTTTTACCATCCTCCTCTTGTGTGTTTTTCTTCTGTAGGTGTCATGGGATGATGTTAAGTGCACCTATGGACATTCCAACCTCCATTGGTAAGCAAACATATATGTCTTTAAAGCTGCTCTGGGGTTTGGAATGAGGGTGGCAAAGAGAAGGAGACAAATGGTTTGAATGTCATGCTTACCTGGGATATACTGGGAGAACAGCAGAGGCATCCTTGTCTTCTGGTTACTCTGATGTGACTGTGTGTGTCTGTCCTGGGAGCCTGCAGGGTTATGGAGTAGCCACAGAGGGGGCTGCAGGAGTGGTCTTGTTCCTTAGGATTGCTGCTTGGACCCTGTATTCTGACTGTTGAATGCATGTGTTCCGAAGAGGCAAAGGAACTGTTTTTCTTGAAGGGTAAAGTCAGATCCATCAGTCAGATTCCTCCGTGCTTTTAGCTTTGATGTAGCATAAGCAAATGAGGCGTGGAGGGAGACAATCCTTCCTGTGAGCTATAGCACTGCCAGGGAGTCAGCTCCCTATATGCAGCCTCAGGAACACGGGAGGGGTGTGGTACTTTTGACCTAAGCCTCAAAAAATTTAGCAGGAGCAAACCTGGGAGGTTACTTGCAACTCACATCTTCAAACATACGTCTTGTTTTGCGTTTTCTTTGCTTCCACAGGGGAGAAACGGCCTATCTCTTGATTTACATGAAAAAAGATTCTCAGTAGCCTTATCCAGGTGTATCAGAACACGTGGGGAAGCTGTGTGTTGTCCTTGGAGCTCAGCACCTCTGTACCAGTGTTGCACAAGAAATTGTTCCCCAAGACAGACATTCTGCACTCCGTGACTCCTGCCCTCACATTTGTTTATGCAAAAAGTGCAGGAGAGACTCAGCTAGAGAAGTTTTCCAAGAACTGTTGCACTTAGAAACCTTTTCTTTCATGTTTTTTGTTGCTTATGTGAGTCTGTATATTAATTTCCTCTGAAAAGATATCAGAGACAAGGACTGACTTTTGTGACTTACCAGTTTTCTTTAATGCTGATGCCTAGGTTCCAGTGCAGGTGAAGGGTTTGGCCTGATTTGAAAGCTGGCATCAGCGTGGAGAGGTGGTTGTTGCAGTTGTGATTTAAAGAATGAGTTTATGAATATTTACACAAATAATCGATGTTTTAGCATGCTTATCAGGCATTTATATGAACTATTCTGTATAGAGGACAATATTCAGAGCAACAGGGATTCTGAAGCTAGCTGATGATTTTGCATAATACAATCCACATACTGTGATAGGAGAAGTCAGGTGCCTTGATATGATAGAATTTTTGGGATTCTCCTTTAGTATTGGCATTGTATTGCTTTCTCCCTTCCTTTTTCGCCTGTGAAGTAGAACCCTGTTCTGAAGCAGAAAGTGTCGTGGAGAGAACAATTTTATGAAGGAGGTGGAGAAATTTTTAAATCTCCCGTTGAGCCCAGTGACTCTGTGCTGCTGGTTCTGCCTGGGTTCCCGTGGCAAGACCACACAGCTGGAGGGAAAACGTGGAGAGCTTGAAAGGAAGGTTGGTAATATGTGGTAATCAGAAGAGGTGCATTCTAAAAGCTCCTTGAAAGACTCAGTTGTGAGGAAAACAAGAAGCTTTGGTTGTGATGCTTTCAAAATACTCCTTGTGGTAAATCTTGACATACCACAGTCTGTGAAAGACAGAGACTCAAGTAGTTTGAGATCTAAAGGTACCTTCTAGCCCAACATATTCTTTGACTGTGTTTTCACAAGGGTGCTATTTTGGTGGGACTGAGCACATATTAGAATGACTAATTTAGTCACAATAGCAGCTATATTTAATGTCATGTTATTTTCAGAGTCATGAAGTTCCCAAATCACATCCGTTTTCTCTTGGTATGTGGGAATGTGAATTGAGAAGTCTCAGAGCATAGCTGTGAAACAATGTTTTCCATGAACTAGCAGCTCTTCATTCCACTGCACTAGCAAGGTCCATAACTCTCCTGTATTTATATTGTTCATTCTGTTTTAAAAGCCCAGGGTGTTGTTTGTCACCGGGATGAGGAATTTCCTGCCTGTTTGCCTTCAGAAATGTGTTACAGTCTTTCTAAAGCACCTTGCAAGGAGCAAGTGAGAAAACCAAGTTCCTATCTGCTTTATCCAGCACTTTGCATATGTGAAGTAGCTGAAGGATTATTGGCTTCCAGAAATGGAGAAGTTAATGGGTTAAGAGACTGGCAAGAGCTTTCTAATTTGATATAACTTGAACCTTAGAAACAAGCTGTGCTTCAGAAAAATGCCTCAATGTGCCATAACCTTCCAGGTGTATCGCCCATCAAGGAAGCAATTGGTGAGATGTTACTTCAAGGAAAAGTAGTTGCTGTTTTTTGAATAAAATAGCATGGGATAAATTGCCCAGCATGTGAATCTGGTGGCTCATTCTCAGTTTGTTTTTCTTAAACACCATAAATGCAAGTGGAAGGCCACAGGCCACTTGCATAGAGCAGGCATGCTCAAATGAAATGTTCATGTTTACCTCCAAGGGCTGAGGAAACGAGGCTAAGCCTTCCCTGGGCCCACCACCCTCGTGCTGGAGGCACAACAGGCTTATTGTCGTGTTTGCTGTCACATGAAAGCTGACGTTGCTTCCAAGTCTGGATGGGCTGTAGGAGGAGTGGAAGGGTGTGCAAACTGGGGTGCATATAGATTCAAAAACTCTGCCTGATTTGAGTGGCTTTTGCAGTCACTGTGGCTGCCTCTGCATCCACAGCAACACCAGGTTAACTGCCCAAGGTCGAGACTCAGTCCTGGTGTATGGAGAGGCAGTTACAACATGGAGATCAGTTCCAATGGAATTCGGCTCTCTCAGGGGCTGCCCACAGAAAAGCACCGCCCGGATTTCTGCCCGAAAAGAATTTTCCACCGTAGAGCCACTGCAAAGAAGTGGGATGATTGGTCTTGTGTTTGAGCCACTGTGCAAATGAAGCTTGGCACAGGTAGTGGAGGCTTGGAAAAGCCAAGTGAAGCCAAGAGTGCACGTGTGGAGAGATGGTTGTAGGTCCTGGTATCTCTTCCTTCCCCTTTTCTGTTTCGTTTGGGATTACTGTGTCTTAAGGGAAGGAGCAGTAGCAAAGGACACGTGCTCTGCTTCCTCTCTGGCAGAGTCCTCCTCAGATGCAGAGGCTCCCCATCTTCAAGAAACATTGAACAAAAGTAAAAGTCTGTAAGAAATCTTACAACATGTATAATCTCTAAAACTCCAATGTGTTGTAAATCTCCAAATGGTATGTGAAAGAGAAATATTCTTTTGATCCTTCCAGTATCACTTTTAATTTACAAGAGTCACTTACCAACAGGAATCTTTGGCATTTACACAAAAATGCTGCACACGAGACCTGCGTTTCAAAGGAGACCTTCAAAAAATGACCCGTTCTGATATAGATTAAAGACCATGGATTGAGAAAACGACAGTGACTCTTGCAGAAAAGGACCTGGGGGTGTTATTTGACAGCAGCTGAACCTGAGCCAGCCGTGTACCCAGGTGGCCAAGAAAGCCATTGGCATCCTGGCCTGCATCAGAAATAGTGTGGCCAACAGGATCAAGGAGGTGATTGTCTCCTTGCACTTGGCACTAGTGGGGCCGCACCTCAAACACTGTGTTCAGTTCTGGGTCCCCCACTACAAGAAGGACACTGAGGTGCCGAAGCGTGTCCAGAGATGGGCAATGAAGCTGGTGAAGGGTCTGGAGCACAAGTCAGACGAGGAGCGGCTGAGGGAGCTGGGGGTGTTCAGCCTCGAGGAGGCTGACACGAGACATGATCACTCTCTACAACTGCCTAAATGTGAATTGTAGTGAGGTGGGGGTTGGTGTTGTTTCCCAAGCAACGAATGATAAGACAAGAGAAAATGGGCTCAAGTTGCACCAGGGAAGGTTTAGATTAGGAAAAACTTTTTCACCAGGAGAGTTATTAAGCATTGGAAAGGCCTGCCCAGAGTCACCAGCCCTAGAGATATTCAAAAGACACATAAATGTGTTAGAATGGTTGCTGAAGGACATTAGTTTAGTGATGGGCCTGACAGTGTGAGGTTAGTGGTTGGGCTTGATGTTCTTAAAGGCTTTTCCATCTATAATGATTCTATGAATTTTAATATTAATAGCTTTACTGATAGTTTTGTGGATCACAATAATCTGCTGTGTCTGATACATTCCAATGGTGAATCATTTCATGATATTCCTGCAGGGGAACAGTGGTAGAGTGAAATCATCAAAGGCACCTTCTCCGAACAGATGTCACCTTTCCTGAGCAGATGCTCTCTCTGGCAGTTGGTGCCTTTTTGTACTCAGGGTCACACCTCAGCAGCTTGGGGTTCAGTTGGTGCCCATGGCAGCCCCTGGGAACAGGGCTTTTGCCCTCCTGGTAGCCAGTGCTGCCTTTCACAGAATCACAGAATGGTAGAGTTTGGAAGGACCTCTAAAGATCATCCACTCCGACCCCCTCCGCCAAAGCAGGTCCACTCAGGTCATACAGGAACACATCCAGGCAGGTTCTGAAAACCTCCAGAGGAGGAGACTCTACACCCTCCCTGGGTAGCCTGTGCCAGGGCTCCCTCACCTGAACAGAAAATAAGTTTTTCCTTAAGCGGAACTTTTTGTATTCCAGCTTTTGTTCATTACCCTTTTGTCTTCTCACTAGACAATATAGAAAAAAATGTTGTCCCATCCTCTTTACATACATCTTTTCAATACTTTTAAGAATTAATGAGGTCCCCCTGCACTCTCTTCCAGACAAAACAGCCCCAGTTCCCACAGCCTTTCCTTATAAGGAAGATGCTCCAGTCCCCTGATCATCTTGGTGGCCCTGTGCTGGATGCTCTCCAGCAGTTCCCTGTCCCTCTTGAGCTGAGGAGCCCAGAACTGGACACAGGACTCCAGATGAGGCCTCACCAGGGCAGAGTTTTTCTTTCCAGCTTTGTCTTGCTGCTTTCCTGTTCTTGTTTTAGGGCAGAAGTTTCTGCTCCTGCCCTGACTGAAACTGTACTCCCAGAGACATTTTGGCCATGTCAAGCCAGGATTGGCATTGCCGGGTAACATCCATGCTGGTATTTCTTCTGTAACATGGGCTCAAAGCTGTTAGCAGGGAGTAGCACTTTACTAATGAGTGCAAACAGAAAGCAACCTTTTGAAGGCATTTTATTAAGCACTTTATAGGAGAGAGCTATCTAGCTCTGACTCCATGCTGCTTCCCGTGTGGCTGGCTTATATTTTACCAGCTTCATGTTGGCTGGCTCAGCGCTGTTTGCACCTGCCTGTGGAAATGTGTCCAGGAGTCACCAACACTTCAGAGAGCTTCATTGACAACAAAACCCCCAGACATAGATGAAGTAAAAGAACTGGAAGAGAAATGCTTCTGAGCTATGATGTAAAGAAAAAAAGTGAAAAAAAAAAACGAACAAGGGCTTAAAAATGAACACGGGAATCACAGAATCTCCAGGGTTGGAAGGGACCTTGAAAGATCATCAAGTGCAACCCTGCTGTCAGAGCAGGGCCACCTAGAGTAGGTCACATAGGAACTCATCCAGGTGGGTTTTGAATGTCTCCAGAGAAGGAGACTCCACAACCTGAATTATAACTGTAAAAGGAGTCTGGAAATGAACTGCAAATTTTAAGAAAGCGAGATTCTTAAAAAAAGACAGAAAAATATTATATTGTCCCCTGGATTTGACAGAAGAAACCAAATATGTTAAGCTGCAAGCTGCCAACTCTCTGAAACAACGTCCAGTCCTGTATTTTTGGGTCAGCTGTTGCTGATCATCACACAACTTAGGGACAAATGGTGCCGACTTTAACGCTTTCAGTGTTGATAGGTCTGATGACAAAGGGCACTAAGAAGCCTTAAAGTAACTGTTGCTTCCATTGCATAGCAGCTTTCTCAGACTGCAGCAGCAACCAGGACTAAGGCAGAGTGGGACGGGGAACAGGGCTGAAGAAAGGAAACCTGTGAAGCTTTAAACTGGCTGATTGTTTGTGTGTAATCATGTGGGAGGAAAACAGCTGTATAGTTTCTATATGTTTGTTTTGGTATTTTTTTTCTTTTTAATTTAGGTGAACTAACGAAGCACCCTTTGATTGGAAATACTTGGACAAGTGAAAGCACTAAAAAACCAAAGAAGATGATGGGTGGGAATGTAACGAAGTTAAATGCAGGATGTGGTTGCAGTTTTGAATCATGTTTCTGTTCCAAGTGCCGTTTTCCATAATCAGTATCCTGTCATCAAACAGCACTTCACTGTCTCTAAGCCAAGAATCTGAAGTGATTTACTTTGCTGTTAAAAGCCAGGTTGTGTATTTTACCCAGGAGGTGGCACTGTCTGTAATCTTTTGCCGTTCTCTCCCCACCCTTGTCCAGTGTGGACAAGAGCTGTCTTGTCTGCGTGCAGGGCCAGCCAGCTTTCCAAAGGTGATTAATTTCTTCACGTTGACAGTATTTCACACTGAAATTGCTTTTAATTTCTAGGCAAATTAGAATTTATTTTGAGACAGCCTGCTGTCCTAATGTGAATGTCGAGTCCTTAGGAAAGAGGAGATCGGCTTAGGCAACTCATCAGTGACTCCCACAGCTATTTTATTCCAGAAAACTTATGAAAGCAAAATCCAAACTGAAACACCTCATTATTTGGGAGCTTAATGTCTCCACATTTGGAGAACAGCAAACTTCTTTTTCCTGCTCTTTACCAAGTTATTGACTTTTCGTTTCAATCTCTCTGAGGAATGGTAAAAGATGCAGCGAACTTTGACATTCACACTGGGTATGGTCACTTTGGTGGTGCCCACCTGTGCCAGAACAAGAGAGAGACTGGGGATGCACTACAAGAAAAAAAATGAGAGGGTTGTGAGAAGATCTCTTCATTGTCAGTAAGGTATGTCCTTGAATAACTTGCCACACACAAGGCCAGCTCCAAGGAAGAGAGACAAGGTCCCAGACAAGTCTGCAGAATTCCAGGGGATCAAGGTGGTCTGGGAATTAACTCCTCTCTGTCAGGGGAAAGCTTTTTGTGGATGGAAGGAAGGAAGAGGTCAACTCTTGGATTTAAAAAAAGGGCTCGATTTGAGATTTTTTTTTTTTGTAGTCCGTATCCATTGTCAGCCACAGAGACAGGAACTGAGGCTGTGCTCTCAGCTGCCCCTGAGATAGGAAGCAGGGCTATTGTATTCATGGTCACTCCTGCTGCGCTGCCGGCCTCAGCCTGTTAACTCCTGTATGTTATGCTTTGTTTTGTTTTTTCCCCCAACAACAATGGTAGGAAAAAGAAAGTAACTTCTATCTGCTGGAAGCTGGCAAGTCGATTTTCACCAGTTTCGCTTTTTTTTCTTCATTTTGTTTAATTGTTGGACGAATCATTGGGGTTTTAGAGTATCTCATTCTCATTTTACTTGACTGACAAGACCACAGGTAAAATAAGCTGCACAAAAGTGGCACTTCCTCGAGATGAGAAGATGTGCCATGTTTTGAGCTGCCTCTGTGTTTCCCTGCCAGGGATGTTCAGTGGTTGTGAGGCTAGGAGAATGGCTCCCAGGTTGTGCGTCACTCCCCACAGCTGCTGTCCACCTTCCACGAGAGATCTCTGGCGAAGGAGGCATGCCAGAAAACACTTGCTGCCATCCAACCTCACCATTTGGATCTCTGCCTGGTTCACTGGCCCATGGGATTAGAATCATTAGAATTATAGAATTGTAAAATTGTTTCAGTTGGAAAAGACCTTTAAGATCATCAAGCCCATCACTAAACCACAGCCTTCACCACCTCATCTATGTGTCTTTACCTCCAGGGATGGTGACTCCACCACCTCCCTGGGTAGCCTGGGTCAGTGTCTAATCAACCCTCTGCATAAAAAGTTCTTCCTAATCTCCAATCTAAGCCTCTCCTGGTGCAACTTGAGGCCATTTCCTCTTGTCCCATCACTCATTGCTTGGGAGCAGAAACTGACCTCCACTCGCTACAACTCCGCTTCAGGTAGTTGTAGAGAGTGATTGTGTCTCCTCTCAGCCTCCTCTTCTCCAGGCTAAACAACCCCAGTTTCCTCAGCTGCTTCTCATAAGACCTTTCACCTCCTTTGTTGCCTGTCTTTGGACACACTCCAGCGCCTCCACATCCTTCTTGTAGTGAGGGGCCCAGAACTGAACACAATCTTTGAGGTGCAGCCTCACCAGCACTGAGTACAGAATTCAAGTACAGCATTCAAGCTCCTGAGACATTAGTTCCTGGGAGCCACCTGCCAGAGCTCTGACATTTTTTTCCATTTTTAATAGACATGCTCTCAGTTCTCTCTAACGAGCAGTGTTGTTACAGCTCATTAGGCCATAATGAGCACTCTCTGCACAGAGTGCCCAGGAAGAAAGGTAAGGTCATGGCTGCTTAAGCTAGATCTTGTACAAAAACCACCTTATTTTACCCTGGACAGCATTTCCATGTCATGGATCAAATTACCATCCAGATCACATCCCTCTTAAAAGACTGGGCTTTTGGCTTACCCACAATCAAACAGTTGTGAATTACTTCATTCCTATTTTCCTCTTCTCTCTCTACTCCCAGGTTGGACAAATCCTCATTTCCCCATCGTGTCACATTCCTGGCCTTCTCCCAGCCTGACGAAGGCACATTAAGTGTCTGCCTGCAGGACAGATTTTCTTGAAGATTACTGTGTTTGTACAGATAACTAGTTTTGGCCACCTCTCTCCCCAGCACATAGGCCAGGATATCCAGTGTGTCTCCAGCTCCACTCGCTTGTAGAATTCCTAAGTGATTTCTTTAAGCACTGAGGATTGAGCCTGCCTTAAACTCGCTTTTCTTTTGTGATGATAGGTGCGCGAGGAGCTATTTCCTGCAGATGGAAATGTCATGATCATTCCCAGGGATACAGATTTTCTGGATACGTGGGAGGTATGTTTATTGACAGGACAAAAAAATTCTTGCTAGTTTGAAATAACAGCCTGAAAATGTTAAAGTTTCCACTTTGGGAATTGTTCTGAGGGAATTTCCGAGCTGAAGTAACCCAGGTTATCAATTTCTCAGTGCCCCTCTGCTCCTTCTGGTGCTACTTTGCCAAAATTGAAGTATTTTTATGTCGTCTGTTTACTAAACTGGCTGGGTGGGAAATCTTTGCTGGAGTGTGTGTCCTGCAGGGGCTTGAGCTGACATACGCTGTTGCTTCAACCCCCATGCCACTCATGGGTAGCTTTAGCTGTAGCCACGCTCATCCCTAGATGCGCCTCAGCTGTCCAGATGAGAGGAAAGCCAAGTTGTCTGTACCGGTGTACCCACAGCATCCCAATTTCTCCCTTCTAGAAAGTACTGCAACTTGCCCCAAGCCCTTTGCTGAAGCTGTGTGTGCCTGCAAGCAGGCGTGACGGGCTGCGTGGGAGACAGGATCTGGGCATAACGTCAAATTTCTGCTTGGCTGAAGGTTTGGGCTTCCTTTGGCCTTCACCCCCACCATGTGCACACCACGGCCTGGTCAAGAGAAGATGAGAGAGACTCACCAGGGTCAGAAAAATTTGCTGATGCTTTTTTCCTTCTGTCAGATGAAGGATAAGGCATGTTTTGTGGAAAAAAAAAAAAAGGGGACGTTTCAGGCTGCTGCTTACGATAGCAAATTCAAATAAAAATTATATATGCTTTGAAAGAGATGTTATCTTCTGCTCCAAAGGCTGGTACCAGATGATTCTTCTCCTGTTTCTTTTCTGCTGGAGGTGCCAATGTAATTAGAACTGTCTAGCTATTTTATTGTTTGCTATAGCTTGAAAGAAAATAGGTGGTGGTGATGCGGACACAGCACTGCTTATACCACAGCGCCTCTTGCTAAACGTTACCTCTCCCTTGGGAAATTAATTGGCATTGATGACCAGGTATCCTGCTCTACCTCTCCCAGAACAGCTCCTTGTCGAGACACATTGTTCCAAATGACAAGCTTCTTATGATGGAAGAATTGTTGCGTTAGCTGAGGACTTATCCTCAGAAAACTTCTTTTATTTATGAGCAGGTATATCTGGGGATAATACTTTATATGAAATGGTTCAGTTGTATTCTACTGAAATCATAATAGTGTAGTAATTGTGGATCTAGGTTGAGAGCTGCTCTTGTCTTCCTCAGGAAGAAACAATTAAGTTTTAACACTCCAAAGGGATCTCACTGTGTACTCTACCCAACTGGCCATAATAAGAACACTTTGTGAGAATTCTTTCTTAGATTGGAGCCAAAAGAGTAACTCAGTCTTAGGATGGGGATAAACTCCCCCCAGAGCAAAAGCGATGTGATTAAAAAAAGAAATTTCCTAAGGTGCTACAAATGCCTCCACAGGGAAACTCTCTCTTCCACTTATTGTGATGCTCAGTCCGCTAATTGATACCCTTTTTGGTACTGGAGTTTCATATTTAGGAGAAAAAGTATTGAAGAAAGTTCTTAATTGTGCTTGAGGGAGTTTGTTAAACATGTAAGAGAATTCTTCTGAACTAAAACAAACCCCAAACCTAACCAAAACAAGGCATCACATGCTTGTGAAAACAGCAACTTTGCAGTCCCGCTGAGACAAATGGAGGAGGTTTGTAAAGGAATGACATGAAGAAATGTTGCTTTTGTTCCAGTCTTCATGACTTTCTCTGACCTGGGACATGTGAAGGACATGACAGCTGCCCACATTCTCAAGATGAAACTTTTGGGATCCTGACCAAAGAAATTCCTGCTCTTATCCCAGGCTAGACGGAAACACAGTACAGTGACATGTTGCACAAGGAACTGCGCAAGGCTCTTGTCACATACTGGCCTGGGATAAAATGCAAAGAACGAAGGCAGGGACTGGAGCAACCAGAAGATGCTCAATTCCAAGTGTGTCAGATGATGCTTTCTTAGCATTTAAATAATATTGTTACACCACAGTGCTTGAGGGAGAAGACAGCAATTCAAGTCTGCTTTTTATTTTCCCAGGTCTCAGCCTAACGACGTTTCCCTCTTTTTACGACTCCCACATTAAGGAAATTGCATTCAAGATTCCCCAAATTAAGGAATTTCCATGCAACAAAACCCCATTTCAGGTTAACACTGGTCATAGTATTCTCCCTGGTGAAAACAAGCATTTTTCTCACTTGTGCTACAGTATCCATTTACAAAGGTATTACAGAAGGCTGAGTTCCATCTCTGTCTCATACATTTTGTAATAATTTTTAAAGCATTACCTCTAACGCTACTTTTAATGACAGACAGAAGACTTATCAGGGGTTGGGAACTTTAATTGGCCTGCCAGCCACTTCTACACACGGGCTCCCTGGAAAATCCTTTCCTTTTGTTCAATGCACTCCCATGCTGCCATCTGAACTTCAGAGACAGATCATGATTACAAGAGCTCATGCAATAACACAGAGTGGTTTACTCCAGTGCTTCTCCATGGGAGCCAGCTCAAATTACCAGCAGAACTATTCCCTCTTAACCATGTTGGCATGGCTTTTGGCTTTCAGAAGACAAATGGGACACTAAGCCCCAATTCCCTGTCTCTTTCTGCAGGTATTTATACAGCTGCAGAACCAAGGAAATGGGTCTGTAATTCCCAAACCTGTCAATCCACATCCTCTAGAGGAAGATTTTAAGATAAAACAGTATTTCATAAAATTAACTGTGTTAATACAGAAAAATCCACTCTGCCCGTGGAACAAAGTCACCTCCTTCATACCTGGAACTGGCAAAACCTTTTGTCTATCAGATACCACATAGATTACTTCTTTGTGACAGCAAAACTTGACTCTAAAGGACCTTTAAGCAGCCATGTCTCCTTCATCAGAACACATCAAGTAAGAGAGTGATTTTTCCACCTTGTGACGTAAATGATGTAATTAGACTCCACCAGCACTGTAACTGGAGACATTTATTCATTGTTCAGCCAAGTGTGCATCTATTACACACTACTAGTGTTTCAACAAATCCAACACTGCTGTTTCTGCTGTTCCTTCTGCAAGTTAACTTAGACTTGTCTTTCTGCAGACTGCAGTGCCCTAGCTGTTTAGGACCTTAGATTATCACTGGATATCTTCTTAACAGATAGTATTTGCTAGCTTCACTTAAAAGTAAAGAGAGGGAAGCTCAGCCAATACTCGGCTGCATCCATATCCACTGGAATCCTGCACTAGAGCTTAATCAGAGCATTGCCCACCCTGTACAGGTTGGTGGCTGTGGGACTTTTGCATGTACATTGTGTGTTAAGAGCTCTTCTACCAGATGCATACTAAACTGCTGTCTGAAAAATCAGTATCAGCTGGGAACTCCAAAATAAATAAGCAGCTCTTTTTTTTTCCCCGTTTTCTTTGGCTACTTCATATAAGAGTCAGTGTAAATAAACACTATTTTAAGAATTAAGAGTTGTTTGTTTGAAGTGAAAAGCTGTACTTAGTGCCTTCACAGTGGTATAAATACACATCAAGCTAATAGAATGGTTAGATACAGACTTAAAGACTTGTAATTTATTCTGTTTTCCCAGGTTACCCACTTATTTAATAGCAGACTGAGGAGTTCACAAGAGAGGTTTAGTATCATAGGGAAGTTTGGTGATTTCAGATAAGAAACAGATACACTATCTTTTGAGAATAAGGTCACTGGTGTATGTGAAGGTTCCAGAGCATTGACATCCATTGCTCTGTGTAAACTAAGCAGGATCCTGTTACATGTCTTTATTGTAGTTCAAAGATTTTTTCCCCCCCTCAAAACTTCTGCAAAACTAAAGCTTTTTCTTCTTAAGGACTTGATCCTTACAGTGTTTTATTCACACTCCTTCTAGATGCAAAAAACAAACAAATCACAAGGACTATCCTTTTTTAGAAGGCTAATATAGGCCTCATCTGCAGATCCTCCAGGGATCAGAACCATATCTAATCATTTCAAGCTATTTGTAATATGTTGTGATTTAATATAAGGCAAATTAAATATGTATTCAACATGGAAAAAGGTAGCTTACAGGTGTTCTGAAGAGTGATCTTCATGCAGTTGCTTCCCTTACCACAGTTACACGTGTACCTTCACTCCAGTACCAAAATTCTCAATTGTCACAAAATATATTCTCTTATTTAATAATGATAAAAATGCCAAAATCCTGAAACTTTGGTACCTGTGAAAATCATTCCTTGTCTTAAATTCTGACAAATTTTAGAAAAAATCAGATTCTCCCAGTAGTTGTATTTTTGGATAAAAGGTCATAGCATATGCTAACTTTTAGTTAATTCAAGATAATCCGTCCAACATAGCTGACCTTTATAAGACAACATGCTGCTTGAGATTTAGTTCTGTAGTTTCAGCATAAGACTGAAAGATCTTTAGAGGATACTGCTGAATTATGTTTCAGGAGCCATTTTCTTAATGAGGTTTCCTACTTATGAACTGCTAAAAACTAATAAACTGGTAGGAGACTTGTCTGTTTGGTTTATCATATCTACAAGAGTATATAAATACTGCCTTTATCAGTAGAATGGCTGCAGTTAAGACTGTGAATCTCTCCCAGCAAATCCAAAATCTGATAAAGGAGACAAGGAGGAATTATTTTGTTTGGCAACTGCCTTATTTAACAAGCAGAAAAGTTAGGCAGCTTCCTTGAAGCCAATGGTAGATTTTTGCTCTCTGGTAATACTTCCTAGATCCTGCCTGCTTGTGTCAAAGGATGTCACTTGGATGCTGTTTTCTCTGCTAAAAAAAGTACTTTGTAGCCCATGCATCTGACAGAGTATAAGTGAAATGCCTGTTAATCAAGACTTCTTGCTCTTCAACACGCGATTCAAAAGTACTATAATTGCTTTAGGTTCCTCCAGCCCAGCAGAAGAACAATGTGGATCAGCGCTGCCTGCAGAGAGGAAGGCCAATTGTGTAATTAAGGTTCAGGCTAGGATACACACTTCATGGATATCCTTTTTCAGATGATTTTCTTTGTAGCTGAGGTTTAAAAGTCTATAAAAGGAAATGATGACATATCTTTGAATTACTTCAGACTTTTGCAAGATGTTTAAATAACAGGTGCCCTAGAAATCGCACAGTAGTTGCAACAAACTGCATTTCCTACATTTACTCTTCCAAAGAAAGAGGTCTCAGAAAGCATACCAGCAACTGATACAAACAGTTACGGTCCAGTGGTGTGGACAGGAAGGTGCTTGTAAGGGGTACATTCCTTTTTCTCCCCTTTGAACACAGTAAATGGGAAGGACACTTACAGGGTATCATCATAGTCACAGCTAGAAAATAAGCTTTGTGAAAGGCGCTCTGCTTCCAGGCATTCATACTTTGGTCAGGCTGTCAATCTACAGCAGCAGGATCTGTGGTGTACAGCCTAGCTTGAAATATTCTCTACTTCATAGGAACCTTCTAACAACATTCCAATTTAATCACAGCTAGCAGACTTGAAGTTATTTACAGGATGTTTATAGACTGTGGTAGGCAGGAAGTCAGACTAGATGATCACAGTAGTCATATAATAGTAAAAAATTCAAAACAAGTTAGAAGCCAGAGATTGTGCATTTGTTTTAGAGATAGAGCTTTCAGCTGCAGGGACTTCACTAAAGGTAAAAAGAAAAAAAAATTATTAGGTTATGTCACTTACTGAGAAATAAAGTACCTTCTGCTTTGCAGCTGAGCTGCAGCCATGACTTAAAGACAAGATGCCTCTCTAGCAGCCCACTGCTGCCTCACAGCAGCCTGTGATGGCAGTAAGCCTATAAGCTGCTAGGGAACACAGTGCCTGGCTTCACTCAATATGCATGCCACAAGGCCACTGCCATCTGTAGAGAGGAAGCTACAATGCAACATCTCCCTTGTATTTGATTTGAGGATTCCAAAAGTGTTCCAGCTGGTTCTACGTTTTCTTGAGTGCAGATTCTGCTTTATATAGAATTTGTGTGTTAATAAAAATTGCTGTGACAGGCTAGGGTAGAAACTTGGGCTTGGTTTGCTGTTACTGTAACTTCAGTTGACTCAAAGAGCAGCAAGAGTTTTGTTGCAACAAAAGAGAGGAAAGGACATGCTACAACTGTCAAGTCCCTTTCTTGAAGGACTTCGCAGCTTCTATTCCTGTGTGACTAGTTCCTCAGCAGCATAATCATTAGCCTTCTGTTGGAATTACAGGAAGGTTTATATAATCCCCAAATAATTCAGTTTCTAGCAGCTATGTAACAGTGCTCTTAAACCAAATTCACAGATACTTCTTTCCTAGTCAGCAGTGAGATTACCCATGCCACTCAACTGAATCCAGTAAGTGGAAAACAGCTCAGCTTTGCATTTTGCCTTTGTATCAAAACAACACATTATACCCTGACTTGAGCTTTTATTGTACAGTTCAATCTATTCTTTTAAGCCCTCATTAAAAGCTCCGAAAGAGCTGGGTGAAAAAATGCAATGCCTATGTTTTAAAAGGAAAACAGGATAACCTAGGTAATAATAAAAAAAATAATTACTGCTCAGGTTTTCCATCTAACTCCAAACTCTCTCACATTGGGTTCGATATAATTCAACCAGAATCAGAAACAAAGAAACAGTAAGACTGAGATACAGTCCATGAACTTTTTGCATGTAATCCTTCACAAAAAGTTTTGTTCCCTTGCCTCTCCCAATCTTAAAGACTTACAGAACACTGCCTAGGATAATCAATGGCCTAGGAATAATTTATACAGACTGCAATTAAGTAGAGCAAGACTTTCCTCAACCTGACACCAGTGTGGGGAGCTACACCAGAAGTTTTCCACACACACTGCTTCAGGTTAGGCGTGACTGGAAATAGACCACTTGCCAACTCTTCCACTGTAAAAACTGGCAGCATCAAATTAATTTAGCAGTAGACAAGCCCAAAACAAGCAACAGGGAGCACACCTTCATGAGATGCACAGGTGTCAAAAATTATTCCCTTGGAACAGAACCAAGTGACAAAGTAACTGAACAAGTAAGAGTTAACCAATGGCTGACAAACACTGAAAGACCTTGAAATATTCTGACAGCAGTTTAAGAACACACCACTGCAAAACTCAGCTTACCTTCAAGAACTGGTTTTGGCCACAGTGCAGACAGGATCCTGCAGCAGGTACTAGTCAATCTGATGCAGTTCAGCTGTTCTCATAAGCAGCTGGCAGCTGGTTTGTAATGAGGCTTATTTCAGTTCAACAAAAGCTGGGTTGTATATTCAGCTTCCTTTTTTTTTTTGCTTAAGAAATTGGGAAAGAATGTAGTTTTACAGATGTTTGTACTTTAAGTGACCCAGCACAAGGCAGAGGGAGAGATTACAAGTAGACACTGACAGAGTTCACAGATGAAAAACTAGGGGAGGATTAAGTGATGAAAACCAAAATAATCTGTCCCAAGTCACTTGCTTTGTGCTCCAATTAAGCCAGATTCCAGATTTTGAGCTATAACTTCAGCTCAGTGAATACAGATTAATAAATCTAAACATAGGATTTGCTTTTCCTGTTTTGAATAACAGTTTCCTGTGCCCTGGATTTCACAACTCTGCACAAATGTTACAGTATGCACTTCACCTCAGTCTCTTGAGCTCAGCAAGAGGAGAGATCCTGCCTCTCCTTCTCCAGAGAGTTAGTCTGGTCTTACAAAGACTGAGCTACTAAGCATCATGGAGAAAGTGACTGCAGCCAGGCAGGTTTGTGAATTTGTGTTCCAATATCAGAGTCCAAGCCATTTTCTCCCAAAGGAGCAAGAATAGCAACCTGACACATAATGTGCCTGCAGGACTGTGGTCCTACCTCCTACCAGGAAGGTGGCAATTCCAGCAGCTGCCTGTGTTCTCCTCAGCCAACCCCCAAAGATCTCTAAAAATGTCTCCTTCTCCAGGGAGATAACTGCCTTTTTTTTTTTCCTACTACCTCTTTTCACTAATAAGTTAGCTCACCACCATTCTCTGCTACTATGGAACTGGATCTGTTCTGTCAGAGCCATTTTGTTGTAACATGAGAGGCCTACTAATCTGACACCATCTCAAGCAGTGACAGAGTGCAGTTGGAAGTGAAAGAAGTTGGGTGCAAGTATGAACTCTACCTGTCCTAAGAACACAATATTTCTGTCTCTTCTTAATCTTTCCTGTAGGCTGAACTTCTCTTCCTAGGCTGTGCTACGGTATCACACTAGCTGAACTGCTCCAGCAGGGTCCTGAGAAAGTCCAGTAAGAGAGGCCAACGAGGTGGAGCTGAACTACAAGTTCTTCAATCAAAAACACAAAACAAAAACACAAGCACTTTTCATTGGAAGAGCTACAAGATTGCATTTGTCCTTAAAAATTTCTTTGATCAGAAACCCAGAGATCTGTCAAATCACAACACAAAAACAAACGCTTTGAACAGTTAGCGCAGGAAGAGCTCGGTTAGCAGCAATGCTCAGCTCCGGATATCTAATCCTTTGATCTTTCCACTTCACCTTTTAGAAGATGAAAGGAAATCCCTACCCTTGTAGGCAGACAGTGTGGCACAAGTATGGGGGTACAATACACATTCTACTGTAACAATCCCCAGAGATCAACTTAGAGGAAACAAAGGACTGGCTGCAGTGCACAAGACTGGCTCTACCTCTACCTCAGCTTGAATTAGATCTGGCCTTGAATCAGCAATTCAGAGTCATTATGCACTGTTGTCCCTTCACTTGGGCGCTTCTGTTTCTCCTCCATTCCCACTCTTATTTCACCCAGTGTCCATGTTAAGTTCTGCAGTGTGTCCCTGAATAACCCTTTCCAAATTCTTTCCTGCTAAGTCATCCAGCAGAACACAGAGCATGCCTGTTACTACACCACTCCACCCTGAAGTGCCAGCTACTCTCCCTTCTGCTGCAGACCAGCCTGTCTGAAAAGTCTTCTCCAGTAAAATCCCCACTCAGGATGGAAAATTTCAGGCACAATCTTTCATGAAGTTTCAGTGAAAAGAAAACAGAGGAAAGGAACAGAACCTGATGTACTGTTTTGGAAACCCTGACCCTCAAGGTAACTTCTTGCCAGAACCCACTTGTCACAAAATTGTTATTTCCAAGTCGGTCAACATTGCCCTAAGCAGCTTTCTTTCTGTCACAGCTCACACTAATCTGAGAACATTAGCTGTTTTTTTAGATGCCTTTGGACTTTTGTCACACTGTAGATGTACAAAACACTTGCAAAACTGAAGCTTTCTGCATTTCCTCTTAAGACCAGAACTTCAAGTTACAACAATCAATTTACCTTAGGAGAATCAGTATTAGATGAGAGTATTGCTTAGAATCAGACATTGATTTTCTCCTCATGCTCTATGTGAGTTCAGCCTACTGTAAATTATTCTGACCAGAACCCTAGTGCATGTGAAGTCAGGCCTCCACAGTAGCGGAAAGATTTAAAAGAAGCATTTGAAGATAAAGTCTCTTTTCTCAATATAATGGTTAACTCTTATCAGTAAGAATTTTTATAGTAGTATGATTCCTTATTACCTTTTTGTGAAGTAGGTGACTTCCTGCTACTGATATAGTTTGAGAATAGCATTCACAGTACATTTAAGCTGGCTGAGCTCCCTTCAAGGTACATTCATGCAGTTACAGAACTGGAATCATACCCTTCACTATTTAGGGGCGGTTATGCATTAATAGGTCTGCACTCTCCCTTCTTTCAACTGCTAAGAATCCCCTTTCTCCTCCTTCAGAGGACAAGTCACGCTCTAGATCTACTCAAACACCAGGAAAAAAAAACAAAACCCAGTTACAACAACATGCAAGAAAGCCACTCAACACCAGCTATGATCTGCCAGTTCATGACAGGCTTTTCTTGAAACCCCATTTCTACTGCACTTGCAAGCAGCAGCTGGTCCAAGCACAGAATTCTTTCTTGCATCACGTGCTGCCTGACTGGAAAGCTCAAGTTTCCCACTGCTTACTAAAACAATCCTTTAGAATGCTCTGCAGGCTTCACATCTCAATTTGAATGCTTTTCCCATTAGCCCAAGTATACTATCACTTCAATGCAACAACAAATGATTAAAGCATCAGTACATTAGCTGTAAAATACCAATATAGCTCTACTTAAAGAGCGGCTCAAGCAGACTCAACAGGTTCACTACACTCAGGTGTTCCACATGTGCACTAGCAGGAGAACAGCAGATAGTCAGCAGGTCGCACTTCAGACAACATCAACATTAGTAGGTGATATCTTGGGGGACAGTAGTATTCCTTGCTTTTGTGTGATCACTAGAGACAGGTGATAGACCAGCAATAATGCAGCATTCCTACCCTTGCAGGACTGCTAAAATAACCATTACACACAGTAATTAAGCTATTTTATTACAGGCAAAACCAGCTTTTACATCACCAGGAAACTAGGACCTACATCAACTTGTACTTGCAATTAGAGAAAAAGCATGGAGTGTTACAAAAAATGAAAAACAAACCCCAAAGTAAACAGAAAAAAAGCAGACCCATCAATTATGCAAAACCTGTCAGTATCCTGGTCCTTCCAGACACTATCACCATCTCCAATGCAGCATTCCAAAATAAGAGTGACTCTTTGTTCAAACTTTCTCCGTGTTTTCTGCTTCCCAACTGCAGACACGCAGTTTGGCAAAGAATCTACCAAGTCCACACAGTAAGCTCTTCATAATCACTTGGCATTTCCTTCTTCCTCAAAAAAATACACCAAAATCACCAAGTATATCTACTGCAGCTTTGTGAGGGAAGAACAAAGCAAAAAGCTGAGTGTCTGGTGCAGTGAGAAAGCAACACAGACAACTCATAAGCAACAGCAGAAGTGTATCTGAAGCCTGAAGAAAGGCAGGAAACCATCTTCAGTATTCTGCATGGAAAGGGTACTCCTTGTGAGTCTGGGACCTGAAGGGAATCAAAGAGGAAAGATTATCTCCTGTCTGAAGGATACTATGCACAGCTGTAACCACTGCAAAGAGCCACCAAGGAAGGTGCTGACTGTATTAAAGCAGAGTCAGTCTGTTTTCCTTGGTGACCCCCTGCATTTGTGAACAGAAAGATTCTTGACTGCCTTCTGTTGCTCAGGCTCCAAGTATTTCAAGGCCAGTTTTGCAGACAACTAATTCAAGGTTTCCCTGTTTCCTGACAGCAAGTCTGCCTTTTTTGCAGCTTTTCAATGCAGGTTTCATATCTGGCTTTCAGCTTCCAACTTGGAAATCATGTTTCATCTGAACACTCTTGAGTGGTTGGAAAGTGAGTGCACAACGTACAGACAGATTTACAGCACCCCTAAGGGTCATGGCAGAACAACAAATTATTAGCAAAAGCAAAGTTAATCAATAATTTGAGTCTCCAATACGGACAGAACAATAATTATGGATAAGAAGCCTCTTGTTGTAATTCCAGCTACAAAATGTTTCTTGGAGACTGAACTGAAAGCAAACATTAAGTCTACTTTATGCTTAGCATAATTTGCTTCATAACATGGAAAAACAAGTTGGCATATCCTGAGCTTCAACCAAGACTGGCAGCTAACATTTCAAATACCAGACTATGACACACTGCTAACAGCTTGAAAAAAACCACTATCACTTACGAGATCATTGCACAGGCTCTCCAATTTCTATTAAAGCTGAGAATAGTTGTCAT
>WBNH01009916.1:0-159257 GCA_013401255.1 Urocolius indicus | reverse complement strand
TATAGACAGAAGCAAAGAAGGCACTCAGTGACTCCACCTTCTCTGTGTCTTTTATCACCAAGGCACCCATCTCATTCAACAGTGGGCCTACATTACCTCTAACGTTATTTTTGTTTGCAGTGCATTTGAAGAAGCTGTTTTGGTTGTCCTTGACCTCCCTTGCAAGGTATAACTCCAATGAGGCTTTAGCTTTCCTAGTTACCTCCTTAGATCCTCAAAGTGATCCTTTGATGACAGTCTTATATTCATCCCAAGTGGCCATCCCTTCCTTCCATAATCTATAGTCTCTCATCTTTCACTTAAGTTTGCCCAACAATTCCCTATTTAACCATGCAGGTCTCCTGGCTCCTTTTCTTGATTTCCTACCTGCTGGGATGCTCTGATCCTGAGCTTGGAAAAAGTAATCCTTGAATAGAGACAAACTGTCTTGGGCCCCTGTACCTTCTAGTACCCTGTCCCATGGAATGTCCCCTAGCAATTGCTTGAAGAAGCCAAAGTTGGCCCTGCTGAAGTCCCAGGTTGTGATCCTGCTTGGTGTTCTGTTCCTACCACACAAGATCCTGAACACTAACTTTTGATCGCTGTACTGAAGGCTTTTTAATAGCTTTTTCTCTCTGTAACCTCATCAGTACCAATCTGCATTACTAACAGCTGGTAGCAGTCAGTTGGCTGCACTAGACCAGGAAGATTCCTGGCAACATCTCTAACACGGACCCCAGGGAGGTAGCAGACTTCTCTGTGGGATGGATCCAGTCTCAAATAGCAATATCTGGCTTCAAATAGCAAAAGCACATCCACTACATAGTATCTAAACCTGAATACAAAAGGAAGTAAGTGCTTTTGCCATATCAAAATAGCAGAAAACAGCATGGTCCTTACAGTAATGCTTTGACATCAGTGTTGCTTACACAGTAAACTTATATGATAAGCATTGTAGAGGACATTTTTGTATGCAGTAGTCTGCAAACAGAAGATTAACTGAGAAAAATATTTTTCCTTTCTACTTTCTAAATAAATGAGGCTTCTTTTAATTAAATCCAAAACAAAACTAGGGAATCAAGGGAATGTAGCGTAGAAGATTGGTTCTCCTAAGGACCATGATCATTGTTTTGCATCTGTATAGCTTTAATTGTTTGACAATTTTTCTAAGTTTAGGATAAGTATTTTTGTCATGTATTAATGCAGATCGACTACAGGGATAAAGTGCTTGATTTTCGAATGACACAAGGGTGTTACAGGCAGATAGAAAAAGGCAAGATACAAAGGAAAAATAGATTAGAAAGGGAACTGAGAAGTAATGAAGAATGCAGAGACACCAGACATGACATGAAACTTCATCAGAAACGTAAACAAGAGCCAAACTAAACAGAATTTTGAGTATAGTCTTGGGTGGCTTTGGTACCTCTGCCTTTTTGATATTATGTCCATCCTGTTATGACTAAAACAAAGTTAGCAAGGGCACTCAAACTGTAATACCTCTGGTTTTAAAGGTAAGGGTGTGAGTGTATTTTTATGCTGGCTAGGCATATGCTTTGGAGGCTTTTCAGGCTTCTTTATTTCCTGCTTTTCCAAAATAGTGTATTGTTGCTAAAACCTAACTTGTCCATCTATCAGTGGTCAATGAATTAGTAAGGACAGTGCTGATTTCTGGAGCTGTTAACAAATTCTCAGATATTTTTTGCTCATTTCTTGTATTTGTTTCTTTACCCTTTTCATGGTTTTTTGAGACTATCTCTGTGTATATATTCAGTATAGCTTCAACTTAAAGGAAGGATTGATAATAGTAGTCCTCTTCAAACGTCCATTTATGCAGACAATGTTTCCAACTTGAAGCGTAAATTATTGTATGTGTCTTTCAATAATGTCCCATTATTGGCCAGGGAAACAAATGAGGCACAAATGCAGCATTTTTTCCCTTAATTCCAGCTATTAACTTCTGATTTTCTAAAATATTATATAATTTCTACATACATTGTGCTTGATTGTATGCAGTATTTGATTAAAGTAAAAAAATAAATAAATTTACATTTCTAGACAATGTAATTTTCTGTGTGATTTGCCAGAGAACAGACATACACACGCTCTATCTTTTAAAAATGTAATACTTATATATAACCATATATTGAAATTATGTTGGTGTACTTTTTTGTTATGTTTTTAACTAATGTAGTTAAGGAGGAACACCATTGTATGTGGATCATTGCTTACACAGAACATAGTTACAACATAACAGGTAGATAGGTATAATTACTGTTGGCAAATGCTGTGTTTTTAACAGTGATTACTGCGAAAGATCCTGAAAGTTATTTTAGAGTTATTACATTCATTTTATTCTCATCTGCACAAACAGAACATGTCAGCAGTCCTTACACTGCCCATAAATTGATACTCCTAGCCAAGAGAAATGCAGTATCTAATGGTAGAGTGGTAGTAAACAGCGTTGTTGTCAGTGTTTAAAACTTAACTTTGTGATACATCATCTTAAATAATTCAAAGTCTGCAAAGGTATTTCTAGAGAAATTTCCCTGGAATGCTTTGTTTGGTTTTTTTTCTATTTAACACTTCATACTTCTTTAAAGGAAAGCAAAACAACCCATAAAGTGTTATGCCTCTCTGTCTATTCTGTATCTACATTTTCTTCTAAGGAATTAGTTCATTACAATCTCTGAGTTGTTTTTAAGTCTTTATGAACTGTTGAGGCCCTTTATTGTCAGTGAGAGAAATTGCAAATGTGTGCATAGTGTAAGAAACTGATGATTAAATCCCTCACATTGAAGTAATTCTGGAAAGGTTAATTAGAAACTCTTAAGAACACAAAAAGGAGAACATCCCCTCTTCATATTATTTTTTTAATCCACTCAGTTCCTACAACCTCCTTTTCAGTTTTTATTTTTATTTTGTAGTAATTTTAATTGTCATTTCATTTCATTCTGCTGCTCAGTAGGTCTGTGTTCCAGCCATGTTCAGTGTCCTCTGGTATCGTGGAGGACTTCCAGTTTCCGTTGTTAAGGAATCTTAAAATGATGTAAATTTTTTGTGTCATGTATTCATGATTTCCTTTGGGATATAAATTCCTACAAAAGTACATATTTTTTCACGTCAACTTTTTGGTTTGGTTTTTGTATTTAGTGTTTTGTTTGGATTTTTTTCATTTGTGTGGGCAACTTAACAGTGTACAATCCTCTTAGTAAAGCTCTTAGGAGAGCTTTAATTCAGAAGATGATTTAGCCTGATGTTCCTAAAGCTGTTACAACGTTTCTGGGCTATTCTGTAAAACTTTTCAGTGTAGTGAAAAGCTTTGATGTATTGAATGTGATGAAAGAGCAATATGCAAGCCTACCCCCTTTGTCTGTTTGGCAGTGTGCCAAAATGTTTTGTGATGTGTCATTTTGATTCTATCACTATTTATAAGCAGAGGAGAAAGAAGAAAATATTTCACATGGAGCTAGGCTGTTGTCAAATTAAAGTAAAAAATAAAAAAAAATAAAATTAAGTAATAGATGGTAGGTGTTATATTGTGTCTGAGACCAAGTCTCCTAGAAAGTGATCATGGAGGATATTGTTTCTCTTAAAAATAATAGTTTCCGTAAGAGTGGAGGGGGAAAAAAAGACATTGGGGGGGGCGCGTTATGGGGAATATTCTCAATCACAGTTGTGATTCTCTGAGTGCAAAAAGGTCCTTTTTGCAGTGAAAGGAGCTCAGAACTATGTGGTGCAGACTGGCTGAGGAACTGTAGGTTGTGATGCCTGCTCTCTGCAGCTAGTCTAATTGTAGCTAAAGAGGCAGCATCTGTGTCTGTCTCTTCCTTCTTGCCTCCAGATCTCAGCTCTGTGAGGTTATAGGAACCATGTAACACTTTGTAGCACTGAAGTCAACAGCAGCTTTGTTACTGACTCCAGTACCTTGTTTTCAGTCAAAATGACCAATTTCGTTTCCATTTTGCTTCCCAAAATCTTATTCTTAGAACCACTAAGATACTGCACATACAACTCCATATAGACTTTAGTCACTTTGTGTGTGTATGGGTACACTTATACACACATGCCCCTAGACTTCTCCTGTATTTGGTTCTGACTTTAGGCAACTGTTTGTATATGTAGATTTGCATAATAATGTAAGAAACATAAAACCAGTGTTCTAGACTGTCACCCTTAGCATATATTTACCCAAATGCAAAACAATAAGCATTTTTAGACACTTCACTGCTTTCAGCTCTGACCCTGTTACCACTGGGTGGTTTGTTTGGCCTGTTTGCTTCTCTGATTAGTCTCAACTCTCACAAAACCTGAAAATTCACATGGCATGACAGCTTAAAAAATTGATAAGATACTATCAGTGTGCATGGTAATCCTCTGTTCTTATAGTCTTCACGCTGTTCAGACATAGTCATAGATATGCTTACTCCTTTTATATTTACCTCCCAGTTGTATTTTAGTTGAGATATTTATTCACAGATGCATAAAAAATACAGTTTGATTTGTACCTAATTGTAGTAACTGATTTCCATTATTTATGAAAGTCATTGTCAGAATTCATTTGCGGTTCTTTTGACTGTAGCAATAAAATAATTAACTGTCTCACTTAAAACAAGTCTATAACCAGGGCATTAACTCTTAATATTTCAGGAATTATTTACACTTCTTTATTCACACTTATGCAATTCTGTAACTTTCTGATTGATAGAATTCTGTAACTTTCTGATTGATAGAATTCTGTTCTTGTTGTTTTATAAGCTTCAGTTACCTTACTAATGTATTTTTTTGTTAAATGGCCGATTTTGGAGAAATTAGGATGCCTGTCAGATTCAAAAATTGAATGTGTGTTCTAATTTGTTCCTAAAGCTATGAAATAACTGTGGGCTAGGGTAGAAAAAGCATTATAGGTATAGGCATGCAAATGAGCTTGCCAAGTGTCTATATATCATAAAATGTCTTAAATCTATGGACATAAAAGTAGGATGAAGACACAGCCATTAAAACGGCAGTCATTTTTGAGTGTCGCATAATTTAGACTCTTTAAGTTATTGAAGTGTCACAAGTTTATTGCACCTAATTTATTAATACAATCATTTGGAATTCACTTATGTCTCTTGCTCTGCCCCAAAACAGAGGCTAAAAGTCTATTTAAAATGCACAGACTCTGCTTCATCAGTAAAAGCCTGAAGTGTTTCTCAAAGTACAGAGACACAAAAAATAACATTACAGTAGTCCTTGCAAGTAATGGGTGACCATGTTCCTGTTTGTTTATATTTGTGTATTAAAGTAAGACAGAGAGATACAGTAAAGACTAAGTGAGTTTAATACCCATTTAGTTTTTCCATTGCCACGTTACCTGATGTCTGTATAGGGGAAACAGTCTTTTGCTTTGGCCTCTAACCAGGACAACAACAACAACAAAAAAATCATGAGAAAGACCTCATTACTGCTTTCACACTGAAAAATGAAACAAGAAAAAAGTTTGTAATTTATTTTTAATCCTTTAATGTGTTAAATTGGCTTTTCTTAGTTTGCAGATTCTGTTATATTTCTTTCCTACTCAGGAAGCATAGTGTTTAAGCAGGTGACAAAACAGTGCTAAGGTGTAGTATGAATAAAAAGGGGCACGGCAGAGAGCTGGAGACAAAAGAATCCACTTGATTGTAATACATGTGGAGTTTTAACAAAACACCCTGTGTGATACCTGAGATAATTATACACATAAAGAGTTTTTACTTTTAGATTCCTTAAAAAAAAAAATTCTCACCTTTTGTTATCTTTTTTTCCCCTAATCAGGACAGAATTTTACCCTAAGGCAGTTAGGAGTTTGTGAACCAACAACGCGTCGAGGACTGGCATTTTGTGCGGAAATGGGGCTCCCCCACAGAGGTTACTCTATCAGTGCAGGGTCAGATGCTGATACTGAAAATGAAGGAGTGATGTCTCCAGAGCATGCCATGAGACTTTGGGGCAGGGGGGTCAAATCAGGGCGCAGTTCCTGTCTATCGAGCCGTTCCAACTCAGCCCTCACTCTGACTGATACCGAACATGAAAACAAGTCCGACAGTGAAAATGGTAAGTTCTTATACATATGCCCATATATAAATGAATGTTTTATTTGCTGTTTCGGTTGACACTCGATAATTTTAAATCATTACAGAAATGGCCTTGAACTATTTACTTTTTTTTTCTACTCTTCCCAGAAAAGTCAATATTCAGTATCAGTCTTAACACTTTGAGTGTGACATTTTAGCTGTAATTTTGAGTTCAATCACAAAAAAAGATTAGCTCTGTTTTATCTCAGACCATGCCACCTGTTACCCTTTGGGGAACAGCTAAGTAAGTGGTGATAAAGCTGATCCCCAAGGCCAGCTTGCAATCAAAGGTTTCATTGTAAACTCTTCTTCAAGACATCTTGGAGAAGTTGCAGAATCTTAGAATGGATGAATGAATGCAAAGAATAGCTTATTAACAGGGCTCATGTGATTGGAAAACAAATTTGATTATGCTTTAAACTTCCAAGTTGATGAGAGCAATTGGAATTGTGGGGAAGAGGGACATGTGGCCTTTGATGTTCCTGGGGGACTGGATTACTGTGCAATTAAAATCTGAAAAAAACCATCTGAACGGCAGCTTTGTAGGATGTGGGGTATGACCACTGTATATTAAGGCTTAGCGTTTAAATGAAAAGAGGTTAATACAATTGACTGATTTATTTTTAAAGCTTTTCAAAATTCTTTTTACCTCCACTTGAGGTTATGAACGGAACCTTATGTGGTATTAAATGCACAAATCTCAGAAAACATCTTTAACTTCTTTTTAATTTGCAGAAGATTTTCAGCTTTACTAGGATGAAAATGATTGTTCCGTTGACTTCATGAATTTCTATTGAATGGATTCAAAGGAAGAATGAAAAAAAATGAGTAAAAGTTAAAATTAGTGATGGCTATTGCCTGCATATCTATGCAACATTTTATTAGTTTATTAAACCTATCAGCTGTACAAAAGTCAGAGCAATTTGATTTCTATCCTCTGACAATAACTGTAACACATTGTAGAAAACGGCAATGTAGGTATATATGTATGGTAATCCTTTCAAAAAAGAAACAAACTTCTATTTTAAACTACAAACAGTAATTTTTAGTCCTGCCTATTTATTATTTTAACTTCAGTTTGAGAAGACAAAATTTGTATTTTGGTATTATTCATAAGTGTCTGGTGTCTTCCTCTGGTGTCTGGTTCTAACCGAAGTTGCCTGGGCAAGGTGGCTGTCTCAGATGGGATCCTCCTTTTTGTGCTGGACTGAATGTTTTGTGGTACCTGAGGAGACAGGTCTCAGTGTTCATAGGTGGCTTGTCTTGTGCTTGGAACACTTACCTTGAGTTGGGAGAGAAGTTTAGAAAGAGGAGGGAAGGAGTACTCGCCTACCTCCCTTTGGCAGCGGAGTTTGTAGGATGACTCTAGATATTTCAGATTCAAAGCAATCTAGAATAAATTGTGGAGCAGTCCTGCAAGTCTTCGTTTGAAAGGTCTATGCCAAAAAAGATTCAGTCTTTTGTAAACCCCTAAGTTAATGATCTCAAAAATGCATATGAATATATACATGCGTGCTCGTACATGTGCACACAATTTCCTTACAGAGTTATATCTTTACATTACCAAAGAGGTCACTGCTCCAGAATTACAATAGGTTTGGCTTACTTTTTTATAAACTTTATAACTATATTTCTTAAAGAAACAAAATACTTTATTATAATATGCCAAAACTTCCTCTGTGATCTTGAAGTTAGAGTTTTAGTTTATTTTTTCATGTGTGAGAAGTCTGTGAATATGTTAGAAAAGTCTTATTCTGCATTGATTAAAATTATGCAGGGAACGTCTGATGTTTGATACGACTTCAAAGAAGAGTTTAGTCACTAAAAAGGATTACAGTTGATTTATTTATTGATAGGGAGGCCAGCAGTCCAACTTAAGAAGATACTGGGACTGCTGTGAGGCTAATGAAATTGTGGTGGCTCAAAAGTCTCCTAGGGTTATGAACCCTATATAACTTGGACCATGTCATAGGTTACCATTTCAGTGGAGATCTTATAGAAGTGTTCAAAAGCTTAATCATCTTTGGTATCTTTCTCTGAGTTTGTGTTTCCACTTACCATGGAGGATTTGGCTGAGAAATGATTTTATACACATAGTTGGAACTCAATATGTTAAATGCTTGCAGTATAATAGAAAACACAATTTAAAGCTAAGGTAACTGTATTGTTCTGACAGGCACAGGGTTTTTCTACTCAAAGGACCAAACTGCAGGTGCGAGTTTTGTTAATTTATAGCCTGAAGTTAATAACTGTGCCAGTATACTGTTAAAATCTGACAAATCTGATACGGCTTTTAAACCAAAGTTGAGAGTTACGATGAGTCCTCTGTACTGTGTCCCTCTACTGTGTGTGAAAGCTTCCTGATCGAATTTTGATGGAGGTGTTTTACAAGTTAATGTGTTTCCATGCAGCATGTTTACCTCTAAGATAGCTAAGGAGCAACAGGTTACAATGAGTGAAACATAACACCAGATCATACTTTCCTTACCTAAAGGACTCAGTTCTTCAGCACTAAAACTATCTCCCCAGTAAAATTTTTCACTGTTTAAATAGCCTATTACCATAAGCAGACCTTATTGGAGGTAATAGGACTATTCGTGATGATTACAACTATGACTTTTCCTATAGGTTTATGAACCATATTGCTTGAATGTTACTTGGGTTTTCTTTCTTGCCGGTTAGGCAAGAAAAGAAGCTTGTAATCAAAATACGATTTCCTTTCCTTCCTTGTAACCATTTCATTCACACTTCTGAAATATTTGTGGAGCATGTACCTCTCAGGACAGCAAAACTCAAAGCTTTGTTGCGTAATTACAATGGGTAAGTGTAAATAGTTTGTTGAATATATTAACTTGTATTTGTTGAGGTCTCAATGTTGTTTCTAAGATCTTATAACAGCAACTTAAATTTTTGAGTAATATCAGCAGGGTTAGAAGTTTGCTTAAACAAATAACATTGTACATGATAAAGTTGCAAAATTTTAAATATACTAATAACATTCATTCATGTTAGCAGATTTTTTTTTCATAAGAAAGCATCAGAACTGTTTATCAAGCATAGGGCTTATCGATGTATTCTCACGTGAAACTTTGAGGTTACTCCTTGGTAAATCATTCTTAAGAGAAATATTTTTCTGTGAGCTCATTCAACTTCCTTATATAACTCTTGGCATCGTATTCTGAGAGATTTGTTATGTCAGCCTCCCTGAAGGAACACCTGCATCTATTAAACTGGACAACTTACTAGCGTCACATACAGTATGATGTATCAATTGGAGCACGCATATGTTTCTTCAGGCTTTCTTCTATGTTCTCGTTGCAGGTTATTTCAAAAATGCTGCATCAAGCAGTCTATGTTAGTAGTTGTTCTAGCACCTGTGGCTTTGAAATAAAAGTGTCTCATCTTTTATATGCTAGCTGGTAACTTTATGTTGTTAAGCTGTTCTAAGATTACTAAAGCTTGTCTTTTAAACTTGATAAATATTCCAGCAGAGTATGAGATAGAACTTGTAGTTAGGCTTCAAATGGCCCTTTTGCATGAAGAGTCAGTGTATTTTAAGGTATCTTAGAATTCACTCATTTATTTAAATTATTTTTAAGTCCATTGAACTGCAATCTTTAACTTCACAAGACATCACGAAGCTAATAAGCAAAACATGAAAGTTAATTGAGCAAGTTATTCCTACAGTCCAACTCCTTATAGGATCATTTATTTATTTACTTGTTGTAAAGTTATATAACCAGTTTTGTATGCAATTTTTGAGCCAGCCTGAAACTCAGACTTTGACAATGATTGTGACTGGAAAGTCACTTACTCATTTATGACTTAAGCAAGTCCATGTCACTTTTTACCCCTTTGAAAGCAGTCTTGACAGTGCTTCTGAAAAAAAGTGTTGAGCATTCCAGATATATGTGTGCAAGGTTGTTTACTCTATCCATAGCCACAGAGACTAGCCTGGAGTACAGAAAATAGTTCTGATGCCACTAGAATGTGTTCTGATTTAGTGAAAGTTTTGCACTGATGGGGTTTTTGTTAGAGGACCGGAGGAGATCAGGATGTAGCAAAATAAAAAGAGGAAAGGGAGAGAGATATATGAGATCATGGCCTCAGGCAGTTCTGAATTGGTTAGATAAATGATTTGAAACTTGGACCCATTTTTCACAGATATAGAAAAGTAGATATTGTTGGTAGAATGTTCATTGCTGAGGATTTCTGTAAAGAAAAATATCAGTTCATCAGCTGCATGAGCACCAGCTTGCTTCCTCTCCAACTTCAGACTGTTTCTGAAGATAGCATTTTTATGAACTTAATACTCTCTTGTCCTTCCAGAATGGTGAATTTACTGGCATTCAGATCTCTGAAAACCAAGAAATACATTGGTAAGATACTTGTCAAGACAATTTAAATCTCTCTAACCCAGTACATCTATAACATATACTTGAACTCTGCATTCTTAAATAATGCACATCCATCAGGAAATAGTGTTACACATTTTCACCTGTTTAACATCCTTCTTTATGCTAAGGCAAAACTTGACTTAGATGAACTCTGCTAAATAGGACTGCTTGGTACCTGCTAGCCAAATGCTGAGCTTACTGATGAAAACTAGCCATATAGCTGATGAATTAATATTCATCTTACTGCCATACCACCATTTACATCTTCTTCACTCTTTCCCACAGTATTCCATCTAGCAATTATCTACCCCTCATTAAGCATGCCAATATCTCTCAAATCCTGCTTTGCTGCTGAGAAATTTCACGACCAGGAAATCAGTCTGTTTTATTGTTGACAGAATTCATCTCTGAAATAATATTTAATGTCTACACAGTCATAGAATATTTTCTTTGGTTACAGACACATGGAACAGAAATCCATACACAAAAGTAGTCAACCCTGTTTTCTGAAACATTATCACAGGTTTTCTGTAGTTATGCTAGTTTTCAGATCCTGTTATTATTGTAGTTCTATGGATATATTTCAAGAGATCTTCTTAGTGTTCACTGTTAAGGCAATTGAAAATCACGTTGATAATTACCATTCTATGATCTATGATTCTATGAATTCCTTTGGCTAGTGGTAGAGGGAACAGCTGGACTTTTCTTTTCAGTTACTTTTTTCAGTAACCATTTGGGATCTCCTGGACTTCAGAGGTTTGAGTGTCACAGACTTTGCTCTTGAGGAAAGGCGTGAAATTCCAAAGGGCCATCTTAATGATGATTTCACGATGGGAATCTGGTACAGAATATCATGCTGGATGATGCAGCTCTCTGGAAATGCTTAATCAAATCTTCTGATGTACAGGAACTGTAGGCTTAACAATAGCCAACTGCAATGAAATTGGGATTGGAGTCTGCAAGGAAAAACAAATGTAAGAAGAAACTTTAATGGACTTCACTCTTGGCTTTTAAGCTTATAAATCCTTCTAATGTTAAGAAGTGGTGAAGGAGATGTTTAAAGACTAAGTGTCATAGCTCAAGATATCTCCAAAGATCCAATTTCAAGAAAGAACCATGCAGAAAATGGAAGGAAAGTCAAATTTCTGAGGAGGATCTTAAAAAAATGCAGTTGGGGAGATCTGGGTGTATAAATAAAACTGAGGCATAGTCTGCAAAAAAAAGTGAAGGAGCTGCACGCAAGTATGAACACTAAGAGAAAGGAAAAGAGGGAGATGGATATAATAACAGGTAATATATTGCTGATGTTTTCTTCTGGTAGTTTTTTTTCAGCATTTGCTACCTGAGTAACAGATCACAGAGCTAATATTTATACAATTAAACAAAGGATTAGAAGTTACTTAGAAAATTTATCCTGCATGTATTGAGTGTCTACAGCCTTTGAGCTTTTTATGATTCATACCTGAGAAGTCACTGATTATGGATATGGTTCTGGAAGGCAAAAACAAACACACAAGACAACTTCAGAAGGAGCAAAGAGGAGGAAGAACCTGCCTAAGCAGTTAGACAAGAAACACCCTAGGAAAACAATGTAAAAAGTTTATGCTATATAATAGTAAGCATGTGCTTGTACTAAATGAGTCTTGTCAAGCTATAATTTCCTTCTGTGATAGTGTAAACTACTTCTTCATAATGAAAAGTGTTGGTGCTAATAGCAATAGGTGTTTTCCTCACCCTTGACAATACTCATAAATAAAGAGGGTTGACGTTCATTCTCGCAAGAAAAATATATGACTTGGAAAAATCTGTAAAGAATGATTATCAGGTATTTCATGAACTGGTCAGTTGAATCAAATAGTACTCTGCATCGTGTGTCAAGATTTTCTTAATGATTTGTATAATGCAAATAGAACTCTCTAACATACACTTTGTAGGATGGAATGAAAGCTGGAGATCCACATGAAAATAAAATAATTCAATAAATGCAAGTGCAAAAACCTACATTTAAGTGAAAATAGTAAAATTTCCCAAATATGAGAGAGAAAAATGATTGAATCACAGTCCTTTAGAAAATCGCAAAATAGTTGAGCTTAGAAGGGACTTTTTGAGGTCATGTGCTTCAACCATCTGCTTAGAGCTGGACTAACATTAATTTAGATGAGATTGTTCAAGGCTTTGTTCAACTGAGTTCTGAAAAATTACAAGAAGAGAGATTCCACATCATCTGAGCAACTATTCTGGTGTTTAACCAACTTCACTGTGATTTGTTGGGTTTTTTTCCTCCTATACATCAGATCTGCAGTTGTAACTAGTGATAAGGTCAGTGGAAGAGCAAAATTAGGTTTCCACTTTTTGCCTTTTCCATGTTCACTCATTTTCTCCTCAAGTTGTATGCTTTGGCACTCCAGTCCTCTTAGTCAATCTCCACTGAATTCATTCCAGTTTGCCAATGTTGTATGAGTACTGGCAAGCCCCAAACTGAATATTGTATTCTAGATGTGGTCTTCAAATGCTGAATAAAAAGGACTAATCACTTTCCAGGGTATGATGGCTCTATTCTTCTGAATGCAACCTGGTATGTGCTTAGGCCTTGGGCATGCTGCCGAACATGCCCATGTTGACTCCCCATGTCCTTTACTACAAAGCTGCTTTCTAGTAGGGTCCCAGCTAGTACTGTTAGATGAAGTTATTCTGCCTTTAGAATTCATGAGTCAGTTTCAGCTACTTCTTACAGCCTGTTGAGATCCCTCTGAAAAGCAATTCTGCCCGGCAGTGAGTTGATCACTCTCACCGACTTGTTGTCATCCACAAACTTGCTGAGGGCTCATTCCTTCCTGTTAATTCTCAAAATGTTAAATGTAGTAGAGGCAAAAAACAGCATCAGCCTCAGTATTAGCCCTTGAGGAATGACATTAATATTGGACAACAATTGGTCTTTGCACTGCAAAACACTTCTTTCAGCTGCTTCATGCAACCAGTTTTCTACAAACTGCACTTTGTAGCTCACCAATCCAGTCCATCTCTCTCTGGCTTGGCTACCAGGATACTATGGGAGACCATGTTGAAAACCTTGGTAAAGTCAAGGGAAACAAAACTCCCTGCTCTCCCTTTGTCTGCTGAGACAATTTATCTGTTCATAGAAATCAGTCAAGGTTGTTTGTGTATGACTTGCCTTTGTATATACATGTTAGCTGTTCTCATTAATTTTCTTTTCCTGGAGCCCCATCCAGGCATATGAAGTATAATTCCAGCAGCATTCTGTAATCTTCCCTGGGAGACTGGAGTGAGGCTAACTGCCTCTAGTTCCTAGTATCTAGAAGATAACATGACTTTTATCTTCTAAAAAGTCATCAGGAACCTTCCTTTGTTGTCATAACCTTTCAAGGAATGATAGGGTGGCCTTTCAATGACATTGGTCAGCTCTACCAGCATATAGAACACGTCCTGTCTGGTCCCTGGGACTTGTGTGTGCTCAACCTCTGTAAGTGGTATCTAACAGCTTATTCCTTCAGAGCAGTGGTAAGGCTTCTCAAGTGTGGTTGAGCTTTGGCTTCCCTGTTCCCTGTCCTACATGTCTAGGAAATGTTCCTCCTGGCTAGCCATCGGCTGAAGGTCGTAATGGTTATTTGTCAGCAATGTTTTCTGTGGTGAGAGTTTCTTGCACAAGCTTATAAATGTGTCTTTGTATACAGTGCTGCTGAAATAATCCTACTATGGCACTCAGCAGTGCAAAGGCAGAAATACTATGTAACTGTTTTTGCGGCTACAGTTTGAGGAAAATGCCAGCCAGCTGGAGGCCTGGAAGAAGGTTAACAATGATCCAAAGCTTAAATACGTAACACCAGAAGAGATTGTGAGAATTGAGACTAGTGCAGCTAGTACATTCTTGTCTAGATATTGGTGCTGTTGTAAAGGCCATGTATGGCAAATAGGACCAGAAGCAAAGCAAATAGCAAAAAGTAGAAGTTAGCGCAGACAATGGTGTTGGGGATAATTTGGTGAAAGAAATTGCTGGGGACCATGCAAATATTATGTTATATTATGTCAATCCTTATTTAGAGGAGAGGATGGACTAGAAAATCTTTGCTTCCCTTCTGGTTTTGTTTTCTTTGAGTCAATTTTATTATTCAACCCAAAAATTAATGAGCAGGAAGAGTGTTGAGAAAATGAAGGCTATAAAAATATTGCATTGCAATTTGCTATAATATTAATATTTATATCTTGTTTTTTCTTCTAATTGGAAATAGTCAACTTTCTATGGATTTTTTTTCCCTCTCATTTTAAGTTTGATATAGAAACATTGCTTTTCACTCCTTCTAAACAAAATGTGATTTCTGGATGTGCTTGCACAAGGAAATCTTAAAGAAGAAAAAGTCTCTTTTTTCATTTAAGTTGTGTTTTAATTGTGAGTTTGCCATGAAAGCAAAGCATGCTTTGCACATCTATAAAGTGATGATCTCTGCTCTTTTGATTTGGAATGTGGTTTTGATGTCCTTGAAAAACCACAGTGGTAGCAGTAAATTGTTTTAATTAATGAATTAGAGAGCAACAGATTTGCTGAATCAGGTTTATTGACATAATTATCACTGGGGAAAAAAAAAAAGAGAAAAAATATGTCAGAGCTGTGAGATTATTTCATTTATTGTCATTTGAAAGCAAGTTTCTCAGGCACCACTTAATTTCTTGTGGATATGGGAGGTGTGTGTATAAATACATACATATACACATATGCTTACATTTATATATTCTGTAGACAAAACCAAATTAATGGTAGAAGTAAAGTCTAAATAATACCAGAGTACGCTTATTCATATTCAGTTGTTTTAAAGGTATTTTTTAAGCTTCATCTAAGTTTGATTTTGAATAAGAGTTTAATTGCAGTTACTTGTATAATTAAATATGTCATAATGAGAAATAATCTAATAATGATTTCAATTTTAAAGTAAATGTATGCTATGCTATAGTCAGACTATCAGTAAAAGTTATGAGTGACAGCCTTTGTTTTCAGGTCAAATAACAGAAAATTTTGTCAAGGTGATGGGTTTGAGGTTTTTTTGGTTTTACAAACAGCTTCAAAGACTTTTGGAATAGACAGTTCTTTATAACTAATGGTTGTTAAACCTATGTAAAGACTTATTTTGATATTTTCTGGATAAAGAGGTATATTTCTTTGATGAATATTCAGGTTGAAATTAAGCTTCAACTGAAATTCGAACATTAATGTTTTTTAGCATTATTAAAACAACACATGGATTAAACTCGTCAGAGGTTTCTTTGGTGTGTACTGCCCAGTCCACTGACAAATTTTAAGCACAGAAAAAAAAAAAAAAAAAAAAAAAAAGGAAGAAAATGAGGTATCAAACCTCAGGAAAAGAAATTCTTGTTAAGAAGTTATGTGTTTGATTTTTATGGTTTTAGCACCCTGAAACCGAGGAAAATAATACTATTTTTTCACTTCACATTAGAAACCTTTCAGTGGAAGGGCCTTTGACACATGCTGCAATCATTGTGGGTTAGTCCAGATTTTTATATAGTACATGGGAATTTTCAAAATACTTAAAAATATCTTATTTTTATTTAAACATTTAAAAAAAATTAAATTTCACAATTGTGAACCCGCGGCATAAAGTAAGCAAAGATGAGGGTAAACAATGTAGGTTAATATGGATTAGAGTATGAATATGCAAGTGGATAATAGGCATATGTCTCATATCCTCTATAAGAACATCCATAATAGATAACAGTTTTCTTTTGTTTGAAGGTTCCGTGCAGCTTCTGTGCCAGGTCTGTGCTGCTGCTGGCAAATCCTTCCCTGGGGCACTGTTGCTGCTGACTAGGTACATCTGAGACAAAATTTGAGCATTTCCACCTCTGGTGGAGTATTCACAGCAGAAAAAGAAGCAAATGATGTGGGAAACCCTGGTTCCAGATTGCAGGTCATGACAGAGTAAAGATTGACAACAGTCTGATTTCTCTGGTTGACTACATTATGATTGCTTTTTGTCCTTTGTAGTGAAATAGATGCATAAATGTGTGAATATGGTTATGCATGCATATATATGTCTCTCTTTAGAAGACCTTTTCTTAAACTGTTTTATTTTCACAGCATACACACTTAGTTTTACATATTAAACATCCAGGGTTGAAGATTGGTTTGTTGTTCTTCAAATGGCCTAGAAACCTTAAGGCATTACCATAGTGAATACCTGTGCAGGCATGAGCATAGGCGAAGTTATTATGGAGTTACATGCTCTGCCATCAGCTTGCTATATGCTGGATAAAGAGATTGACTTTTTTTTTTCTTTTCTGCCTCCCATTTTCTGGGGTTTTGTAAATGTAATACTGCTTTATAGTTACAAATAGTTACAAATAAAATATTGTATAATTGCTGGTTACTATGCTATGGAGTCTCAGTCTGCACCTGTGGCAGACAGTCTAAAGAATTTGAGTTGCTTTGTCTCTACAGAAAACTTTAATTTCTTTTTGTAGTATTGGTCATTTGTGCCATTGCAGAAAAGTAGCAGAAGTGAGAAGACTAAAGATGCTTTTTGGCAAAAGTTAGTTCTCAGAGGAGATTTTAGAGTAGCCTTTTCTTCCTGCTGCTGAAGATGGTTATTAAATATATCAAGATAGTTTATAGTATTTGTAATTCTTTTGAGTATTCAAAGTTTCCAAGATAGCTAGATCAAAATTACTTTGAAAGGAATGGCCTCTTACCATCACTGTTTGGTTAAATGGATGGTATCCAGTGTCCTTCCGTGTAGAGTTAACCAGAATTGTTCAAGCTGCTAAGGTCTTTGTTGCATGATTGCTCTATGTTCCGTAAGGAGGCTTACTTAAAATTGCTCAAAAAGCTGCACTCAGTGGGGAATTCTGCTGCTGCAGAGAACATATGACGTCTTTTTCATTAACTGTCTTTGCTGCTTGTTTGCTTTCAGTGGAGCTCTAGGAGATTGTTATATTGGTTTGCAAACTCAATATTTCTGGGACCTGGCTGCTTATGGCAATTGAGATGAGATTAGATGCCTTTGTTAACAGGCCCCAGACTTGAAATTTATAGGGACTAGGTACCATCTGCTCTCAATTAAAGGTCTTGAGCTCTGAAATTAATTCTTTCCATTGGTCCATTAGACTCAATCTTTTGACCTGAAGTCGTGATAAGGTTATATTAGCCTCTCGAGCCTTGGAAAAGTGAGGAGTTCATGCAGGGACAGTACTGGATATTCCTTTTAATCCTTGTGTCAGTGTAGTTAGAAGGCAGAAAGTAATGATTGTTTTTCTGAGTGAGATTTTTTTAAAAGTGCCCTGGAGATTTAGAGCTCACATACTCATGAGTTATAATAGGACTTCTGCTCCTAAATCATGTAAGTGCTATTGAAAATCTTTCCCAGAAAATGAAATTTGTATGGAGAATGTTGACTAAATTCACAGAAAAACTTGATATAGAAGTGGATTGAGTGTAGTAGTCTGTTGTTCCCAGAGTGACATTAGATAGATTAACTGTGTTTTGCCGCAGCTGTCTTTCATTGATGCCATCTGCAGCTGCAAAATGACGGGAGATCTTACCAGGAAATCTTGGCCCTATGTTTGTTCTACTAGTGCTTTTGCTAAATTTATATCTGTGGTATGTAGATGTCGCAGGAAAGAAATGAATGGATGGATAAATTGGTTCACATTTTTGCAGTTGTAACACACACACACACACACGCTTATTTCCTTTCTGTATCTGACTGAAAATTCAGGTTTGCTCTGTGAAAATTCAGCAGGGAATACTGTGGAGTGGGGAGAACCTATAGCCAAAAGCTTTTTAGTTCTAAACCAAAAGTTTTAAGATGACAAATAACTATGCTGAATATTTAAATTTAAGTTCAAACTCTCATACACATGAAAATTTATTTTAAAGGTTTCAAGGTCTGATATTTCCTCAGAAGATTGTTGTTTATACAGTACTAGTAATTTTCTGGAAGATAGTTTAAGGGTATTGTTTTTGAGACAAAAAACTTTCGTTGTTTTTGAGTATTCCTATCTTACAGAACAATGCAGAATGTTTTGGGATTTGCTGGCCATTAGTCTATGAGTAGAAATAAGCAAAGATAGAGTTCATATGCCTGTTTTTATTCCTATCTAACAATCCCCAAGACATAAAAAATGCAGCAGCGTTTGACTTCATACAGGGAGCAAACAAAGTCAAAGTGACTGCCTTCTCAGTCTGGAAGGAATGACTTGTGACTGCTCCACCAAAGTGTTGCTTGTTGGCAACCTGTCAGCCAAAGGTTAAACTTGGGAATTCAGGTTTTTTATTACTCTTGCTCAATATTTCCCTTAAGTTCACCTAACTCTCTCTCAAACTCATACATTTCTTATTCACAGGGCAGTGAGGATACTTACCTACTCCCACTGCTGTAAAGGCTTATCCTTTCAAGGCTGGCTACAATGCCATTTCCTTCCGCCATCTTGATGCTGCTAAGGCAGCTTTACATAGCTGTGTCATTTGTCTGTTGTTTTTTAGGTTGCCAGAAGATGGCCATACCTACCAGCTGAGCCCTGTAACTACTGCCTGAAAAAGGCTGAAATATTTTTTCATGTCCACAGGGAAAACCCTAGCTACATTTTTTAAAAGATATATTCTTTTATACCTTTTTTTTTCCCTCCAAATGTAACAAATCACATAAAGCTATTGTGTGAACTTACCTAGAAAATGCTATAGTGTCCACTTTACAAGCATTAATAACATTCTCCTTATCCAGAGAGTTATCTTTGCACTTCTGGGAGTTAAGGAATTTATTTAAACAACTGTAACAATATTGAAAACATGGTAACAGAGCCCGTGTACTTTTACTTAGCAATTTTCTTTAAAAACCTCACAAATTCATTTCTTTCTTGTTTTCTTACAAGTTCTTTGCAGTATCAAATATATTGATTTTTATGAAAAAGTTAATCAGCTTACCTTTGTTCAGACTGGATTTTTTTTCCTCTGAGCTGCTCTACACAATTGAATTTTTCATCCTCTTTTTCTGAACTATTTCAGTGTTATGAAAAAAGCATTAAAGAGAATTCTGATAAATGATTTCTGTAACAAAGAATCTACTGCAATGCACTTCTGTTGAGACTGGAGAGTTAATTGAACTCAAAGATTTTGGTTTGTTTTCAATGAGAAAGATATCTATGCTTTGTAAATACAGGAGACAATGTCTCTTGGGGAACTGGATTACAAGGTTCTCTGCTCATTCTGGCTACCTCAGAATTCATAAGAGGAATCTGAAGCAACCATTGGGGTGACGTGGTACTATAGATTATCTCAAAATACAGTTTTGCTTGTGATTTAAAACATTTTAAAGTAAAATTTTAATACAGTACACTAAAAGATATGAAACAAAAAATCCTAGTCAGACGCAAAAAAGAAATGCTTTCTGAATGGTAATTTTTTTATCATACTCTGTGGTTCTAATTTTATGGAGCAATGGTTCTTCTCCCTAAAACCTATTTAAAAAACAGACAGTATAATACATTTTTATGCAAAATGTGTGATTATCCTGCTTTGCCTTAAGAAACAAACAAATAATTGAAAAAAAAAATTAAAATCCTACCAAACCCCCAAAGAGAACCCTTATGGTCTTAGTTTATTTTTCCTTATTAAATCAACCCTGACCTAACATTTTATGAGTTGTTTTTGTGTCTATATTACCTCAGGCTGTGCTCTCATCAGACTTCACAAGCCAAGTGGACTTGGGTTTTGGATAGTCTGTGGAAATAATCAAAGAAAATGTACTATACTCCTGGATGTGATGATAATGGTTCATTATGTCTAGTAAATTTAGTACTGAATCAGTGCTGAGTATTCTGCTGTGAGTTCAGGTTAGACTCAGTGTCCTAATCACATGTAATTACTAAAGCACAACTGTTAGCTCGGCTAAACTCCAATCCGAGTGACTTTCATTCTACTTACCATTTTCTTCTGAACTTTGCATGTGGGAAGCCTTCAAAGCATTTGCTTTGAAATCAGAGATTCTGCAATGAAATCCTGATTTAGTCACTAATTTACTGTCTCTGCATTTGCACATTACTTCATCTTTCTGATTTTATTTTGCTACTTATAAATGGGCGTATTTTTTATCAAACTTTCTAGCTCTGCCTATTTTACCTTCTTTTACTAAGTGATATGAAAATGTTTGGTATCTTTTTTATATATATATATATATGTATGCATGCGTATAATTATAGAAAGTAAAAATACATTTGCAGTAACATAAAAAAAAAAAAAGTCCTGGCTTCTGAATCCTGCAAATAATCTCACTAAATTTTATTGCATTAAAGAAAGTGAAATAAAAAACCTAGACAATCTTTGGTAATTTCAGATGACATCACATTAAAATTACTGCACAAATTTGTAAGCAGCTTTAAATGCTTGCCTTTGCATATTCTGAGTAAATTAAAGTAGTTTTGTATGTTCTTAGAGTGTATGTCAAATTGTTGTTACTGGAAAAGTGTTCTTTATCTACTTATACAAGGATAAAACAGCAGAGAAGATGTTACTGCCCTTTCTTTGCTTGTTGCCACCTCCTATTATAGAAGAGTACAGCTGAGTTAGTGTTCTTGTCCAGGCATTGGCTAAATTGCTGTGAACTTCTTGAATTGATTCTTTTCATTTTTTTTTATTATATCAGTACTCTTAGATCAAGTACTGACATTTTTCACATTCCTCTATAATACCATTTTTATGTTTTCCCTTATCTCCTGTTCAGGGCTCTTCAACCTGAAGCTTCAAATTCTATCCATTCAGTATGAGATTAATTTTCTTTTTTTAGAAAATGGACACAAGTATCTCTGGAGAGCTGCAGATATTGCCATGTTCAGTGTGCATGATGTTTTCTCTTAGAATGCACAAAGCATGAGAGAGAGGAGGTGAAATCAGCTTTCTGGAACTACCTATACTGATCTCAGATCTAAGTGAAGCAATAGCTTTTCCTCCACTCTTCTCTCATCCTACCAAAACCATGGGAACAGTTTGTCATCAGGTAGAGAAGCCCAACTCTATTCTTGCACAAAATGAACATGCTACAGCATAGGCCGCTGCAGATTCTTGGAAAAAAGGGGCAGATACTTGCACTTTTGGCGTCATAGGTGGGTATGAGGAAGAAGCATGCTTAACCATGCAGAGGTATTTGACGCAGCTTTACTCCTCAGCATCTGAGGCAAAAGAAAATGCTCATTCAAAATTCCAGTGGTGGCACAAAATCCAACATAGCTTCTATCTTACCAGCCATATAGGATTGGGATACCTGAAGCAGCTGGCACTGGGGCGTCTACCATCTTGTGTACCAATCATGTGTGTATCACTGCTGCTCATTTATATTTGTTCTCCCTCCCATATTAGTTTTGCTACAGTAGAGTAAATAAATCTCTGCCCTAAATTTGGAAGTTGATACTGTGGAGAACAAAGCCAGAGTTTTTTCTGCTCTGTGTTCTGAGTGTTTTGACACCATGCTAAACATGGCATCTGCCATGCTGTATTTTCTATGCAGTACTTTCCTTGTCCCTCCTCAAGAGTCTGCTGGTGCTTTTTAACTTGCAAGTCATTTGGCCAGCTTCTGAGCCTGCAAGAAGTATTCCATTTGCATTTTCACTGCATGGCCTGTAACATATGACTAAAAAGATTTTCCAGACAATCAAGCATTGCAATACGTATTTATGAGGAAGTACACTTGAGGAGGGACCAAATTTATATGCAGGTTGGCTGACTTTGTCAGAAGTCTTGTAAAGCCTGCAACATCAACTAGGATATCATGAAAGCTGTAATACATCAGCACTGACTATTCTAGAGTACATTGTAGCCATCACTCCTCAGGCAATTATAAACAAACAAACAAAAAGGAGTGTAGTTCTATGAAGGTAGTATGAGGATAGCTGAGACCTTAACTCATATGCATATGTAATGCTGCTTTCAAGGCTTCACTCATAACGTCTACAGGTTTGGCTGGAGTTTATGTACCTCTCTTCCAGGTACAACCTGAACAGACTGATTTTACATATCAGACTTACTTTAAAGAGCAAGATCCGGCTTGGTGGCTGGATCCCATGAGAATGTGGAGAGTCTTTGTTCTTTTCTGTGTTGTCACTATTTGCATTAAATGTACTGGGTAGATTGAGTAATGTGCAGATACACGGGATATGATGTTGGGATGAGCTCAAATTACGTGATTGTTCTTCCTGGGTTTGTAATTTGTCACTTTGTCTCACACAGCATTGTTCTGTATCTCATTTTTGTGCCTCACTTCAAAGAGTGAGTCCTGAAAAACAACACACTTGAAAGCTAGAAGGATGTGATATTCATTCATCCATCTCATCTCTGCCAGGAAACAGTCTGTCTCACAGAGAGATCTTACCACATAAACTCTCTATTTTAATGTGTTCCACAGTGATCTGGCATTTTCAAAGCAGTCAGGTGATGACTTAGGAGTGGCTGCTTAAGGGGGCTTTCCTGAGCAGTGTGAGGGAGGGACCTACCCATGAAAGATTAATTTGCCATAGAAGAGAATACCAAATTCACAACTTTTACTTGTGAACTGAGTTTACTGCTAGATACCTTTATTTTTTATTCATCCTATACTCACTTCTGTGGGGTTTTTTTATGATTGCCAGAGGAGTGTCCAAGCTTAGCTGGGACAAGGCTGCAGGGTTATTATTTCAGCCAATTCAATTACCAGAGCTAACATCAGTTACCTTCTGTACAATCTTATGTCCTATGCGGAGCATATTCTTGTAGAACCAAGGTCTCATCTGATGCAATCATTGAGACTGGTCTTGAATGTTAGTGGCTTGAGTATCCCGAAGAGTTACTGTACCTTGCAGATTCAGAGAATCCTTTACAAAGCAGAAAGTGCAAGGACTTCTTCCTTAAAGTGGAAAGATTTTATAAGTAAGATACGGCATATTTGGATCCAAAGAGAGTTTCAGTAAGAGAGCCATTACGTGAGACCAAGTTTCACAAATTTGTTTGCAGTATTTGATAATGAAACTCTGGTACCAGAATTCCTTAGGAATCGTAGAGATAGCTAATCTGTGGAATATTGTGTATGTATTCAATATTTTTTTAAGAGTTTTGCATTTCTCTAATAATGTATAAGATTAAGTTAAGTATGAAGACAACGGATTTTTTTTATTCCACTTTTTATTTAAAATCAGAAAAGTATCACAGGTGTTACTGCTTTCACTGGCAAAATACAGTTAAAATCATGAAGCACATAGGTAGATTTCAAATACATCACTTTAAAGCCTTTCTACTGAAGAATTTGCAACTAGAAGTATTTATAGTAAGTAGTGGACTATTAAAAAGCTAAATAAGCTGCAGACTAAATTAATTCAGAAACAAAATTATTCAATAGTATCCACTACACATTGTCATAGCTTGAGTTTATATCCATATAAGAGCATTTTGTGCACTATCTATAACTTCAATAGTATGAGCTAAATTATCCAATCTTACTGCAAACTAATCTGGAATATATGCAGAAATTGGATATACGTACCTCCAACTCCCTGGCTTTTCTTAAATGAAAATATTCACATATGTAAATGTGAGTAGGTGCAGAAACCTATAAAAGGCTGTAGTTTATATTACTTTAACAATGTTTGCATGATAGCATACTTCGCAGAAACACAGATAAGATCTTAAGATGTGGAGGCTACCTAAAGTGCATTTAAAAATTGACATTTACACTTTGTTTTATCCAAAGATCTGTAGTAGAATATTTCTTGTCTTTCAGAACAATATACACGTACCATGCTGTTGTATTTAAGGAATTTCAGTTGAAAAGCTTTATAGAAAGCAGTTCAATATGTTTATGGATATATTTAAAAACTTAATATTGAAGAATACATCAAGGAGTAAAAAAGTTACTAAAGCACTCCCCTGTGCTGCGATTAATTTGTATATTATCAAGGTCTTTATTATGAATGCAGTTCCTAATGTAGGCCTGTAATAAACAGAGTGTAATTGAATTTTCAATATTTTGCCACCAGGGAGTAATTTTCTTACAAGACCTCTGCTCCATCTTCTGGCTAATTGTCAGCAGTTACTCAGTATTACTGCATTAATGTCACCGAACAGTGAAAACAGAAGCTACCTGCTTCAATTACATGTAAGGACGTGTAATTCCAGCTCGTGTCTATTTACCTTTTTTAAGTTATGTGCCATTATCACTTGCACCTTTATTAGCAGCATGAAGGTTTTTTTAAAAAAATACAGTCTTTGAGAAAAACAAACTCACAAATTTGGCTTGATGTGTAAGGTTTCAATCAGTTCAGGCATTCCATGTAGTAAAAGCAGAGCTATCCACAGTATTAGGATTTTCAGAGACACTAGGAAGAAGAGCATTGTATGTAACCCATGAGTGACTGAATACTTTGTTTTGTTTCTTAATAAATGAAGTAAATGAAATTTGGAAATTCAGGAATATCCATTGCCTTTTGCTTCCATTACATGTTGTATTACACTTGTGAACAAAAAAATGTCGTGAATAAATTGCAATTCAGTATGAAAAAGTACAGGTGTAATTCTGAAGTAGCAATAATTAATCCACACCTTCAGGATCGAAGAACCAGTTTCCTGGTGGAAATCCCACATAGGAAAGGAGCTAAGTACTGAAAAGGAATGTTCACATAATGTAAATCAAGCAAGTAATCATTTTGTGAAGGGAAGCAAACAAAAAAAAAAATCTGTTGAGACGTGAGCATACGTGTCAGATGAAATAGCCATAAAGTAATTCCTTCAGCATCTCTCATCACTTGTAAGGCCTCACCTATAGTACAGCCCATCAGTGGAATTCACAAATTAATAAAGTTGACTTGAGACCTTCGGAATAAAACTAAACGAGAATTTGCTGAAATCTGAAGAGGAGAATGTGTTCTCTGAAGAAACAATATCCAAATTGGACTTCTTCTAAAGAAAGGAAAATGGTTGAAAGACCTTGTACATTGTTGTCAGGCATTAGAACAGGAAAGTGATGGAGTCACCATCCCTGGAGGTGTTTAAGAGATGGGTGTATATGGTACTTAGGGAAATGATCTAGTGGTTGCTAACACTAGGACAAAGGCTGGACTCTATGATCATAAAGGTCTCTTCCAGCTGAAGTGATTCTATGGTTCTGTGATTTTCAGGTATGTACAAGACTTGTGGTAAAGATCAGGGAGTAACTTTGTGGGTCTTTCTATCAACAGGTCAAGGAATAATGTGCTAATTGTTGTGAGAGATTTTGTTTGGGCATTAAGATAGAAAAGCATTGGTTGAGATGTCTTGGGAAGGCTTTGAAATCTGTCTCACAGAGGTTTTAAGAACAGATTAGTGTTGTATTAAGAACAGATATTTCTTCTCATTGTCTTGTTTATTTTTCTGAATCTGTGGTCCCTGCAGATTGCTATAAACAAGGTGTAAGAAAAGTCGCCATTTGAAAGATTACAAAAACAAAATGTCTAATATCATCTACTTGCTTTGCTTGTCTTAAATAGTATTTAATAATAATGTATATGTGTTAATTTTAACAGTTTTCTAATCTGGACTGTTGAGAATTGTTTCAATAGTTTATTTTCTCAAATAGTCTGAGAATTTTCCAGGTTTGTTGACTTCCAAGTGCTGTATTACAAATTCTAGCCCAAACTTCTGTATTAGCATGAGAAAAATAACCCAAATGAGCAAGTGTTTTACAGGATTTTACTGGCAAATATGAAAGTACTGTTATGTGTATTTATAACCTAATAAATGCTCATCAGCCAACAGTTACCTAAATGAATAACTTTCTCACTCTCCTTCCTTCCTTGGAGGGAGAAACAAAGAAATGTGAAGACAGAGAATGTGCTAGATCAGGAATTGCTACCTGTGCTGTTGTGCTCTCTTCACCCCAGCACAATATCTTTCCAGTATTTTTTCATCCTCTATTCAGAAAATCGCATACTGGGGCAGGGGCAATGAGGTGAGGAGGAGAGAATTAATTTGAAATGCTGATGAGTTATTTGGAGCATTTGCAAAATGGGGCCCAAAATTTGTGCTCATAGATGTAGAAGAGCTCAGTAGGGATGGAGTGGATTCAAGACTGAGGCAAGAGGAGTTTTAAGTCTATGCAGTCTTTGAGCAAAGAAAAAAACTTGGGCATGCTTTTAAGATGGGGAAGTTGACAATTCTCTTTTTAATGAAAAATTGGAATAGTGACTTTGCATTTCTTTTATTGGCAATATGATATGATGCTATAGTTCGTAGACATGTTTAAAAAAATTAACTTACATAAGACATCAATTCCAACTCCATAGCTGGATTGTAGCTATAATATGCTTTAAAATGTGCTCTGTGTAATTTTGAAGGTCAGAATAAAAGTACAGCAGCTACAATCTATCTTCTTGTCATCCATTAAGAATTACTTGCACTTTTCTACTCAATATAGTCAATATAATTATCTGTAAAACATGTGCCTGAAATCCTGTGTACTACATGCTAATTGTACCTGAGCTCTTCCTCTAACATAAAGAATCTGCATGGTTTTGATTCTTTCATGTTACTATGCAAAGGATATTTGCCCTGAAAAGGCATTATAATAACTCTGTGGCATTCACATGCCTCCTGGAAACCTTACAAGGAGTTCAAAGTGAGGAAATGCCTTTATTTCCCACTGGTCTCTTTTGGCATGAGCACTAGGACTCTGCTTTTATCCGACCTGTCATGTCTCATGATTTCAGTGGGAAACCAATTCCCTCAGTAAGGTTTCTCTGCCATTGCTTATGTATCCCCTGTACAGGAAAGTAGTACTGAAACATCTTGTGACACTGTAGTGCTTTGGCTGGTGCATTTGGTGTGGGGAATCCTATAGCAGAAGCTCTAAAGCAAGTGAAAAACCCTTTAAATGTTATGATCTCCTACTTTGGCCTTGCATTGTGATTCCTCTCCCCTTGTATGTTCCTATAATGTGGCTTGTGGAAGTCTTGATATGCGTTTCATGGGTTACATCTTTTGGGTTTTTAAATTTTATAAATTCCCTTCACAAAATTGCATTGTGAGAAGCATAGTTTTTCTGTTTAATACCTTTTATCTGTGGGTTTTGAAGTGCTTCATACTTTTTTTTTAAGGTGTCACAATTCAGGAACATCTCTATGAAGCAGATGATGGTATGGCCCTTCTTAAGATGCACAGCAGGAATTTAAAGACTACCTGGGTTTACTGCTTGGAGCTTAACCCAGATTTCTTTCTTGAGGATGTCAGTTAAGACATTTGTTATAGTAAGTATGTAAGTAGTTAAGAGTTGCTTATCAAGTAGTACCTGGACAGGTAGAAGGCACGTGCAAAGATAAATGGGAGGATTTTTACTCTCTGGTTTGTGGATGAAATCTGTTGGCTCTATGTGGAATGGGAAATGGATTTGTTTTTCAGCTGATATCTATCAATTATCACCAATAAAACTTTTTAATAAAATCAGTGAAAATCACTGCAAGGTTTGAGGTATATTCCTGCAGATTCTCAGCAGCAGGGTGGTTTTGGTAGCCAGTAGGCAGACAGTAATTGGACTGAAAATTGGACAGTGAGATCATTTATGATGACAACACATAGAGTGAGAATTACTGTCTTGGTTATGAGTTTACAGTATGTTTTTTGCAGAAGATGTAAATTAGAAGAAAAGTTTGCAAGTGGTCAGAAGCTTAAGCGACTCTCATTTTGCCGGCTTCATAGAATGGAGGAGATGTAATATCAAACCTTCTGGGAGCTCCTGAAAATTCTCAAACTATAACTATATCCTTGAAATGAATTTGCATGGCTCCTGTTGAAATAACAAGGACATGCAAATATCAGTTTGAGATTTAGATGCATGCGGTGTTTTTTGCTTTTCAGGTGGATAATGAGTCTCTTTTGGCCCATAGGGTGAGAATAGCAAGATATATAATGCAGAGAAGACAAGATCAAACTAGGACTGAGGTGAAGGTAGGGGAATTAGCTGAGCTTCTGGGGCTCATGTTATATAATTTAGGTCTAGTGTGCATAAGGGACATGGCATAACCCTAGTTAAGACCTCAAAATGTAAAGTTCGGTAGTTAAGTACTTTTTTTTTTAACATCAGGTAAAGCTGTTACAAATTTAGCACACAATATGCACTTGATATCTAGTTTCTGAAACAGAAAGCGTCTCTCAAAAATTGTCAGTAAAAAGTGTAAAAACCTCTTCTATAAGATATAATTTTTCCTGTTAAAAGGATAAACTGTTCTTTACTTGGGCATTTTAAGTCTGGAAAATGCAGGTATTATGTCTTCTTGATATATGTTTTTGTATATTGTTACCAACAAACATATAACTAGATCTTGTGCATTTTCTGATTCCCTTAAGAAATAGTGTTATTTAGGTGCTAGTGAAACTGCTTTGATAATAAAAGCAATGCTGAGTGTTTTCTCCTCTCACTTCATATTTTCTCTTGAGGAATATGTTAGTGTAAGTAACATGCATTTTCTTTTGTTTTAAGCTTTCAGGTGTTGTCAGTAAAGGTGATCTGTGTTTGATACCACTTGTGGATTTTTACATCACTTTCTTCTGCTCTTTCTAAGTACCTTGTCTCATTCTTTAACAGCATCTCTGCATTATCACTGCTTTCCTAGCTCCCTGAAATCTTGTCTATATTAGCATAGTCTGTCTGATAGGTGTTTCTGTTTATTCTACTTAACTAATGCTTTCCAAATGCATCAAAGCAGATGGGTGAATTCTGTTTGACTTAAAAGAATTGGTATAAGTGGGATTCATCTCCCTGAAGGTTTCTGTTGTTTCTGTTGTCTTCAGCAGATCTTGTTCAAAATCAACCACTTCTCCACCTCATTTTTTTTTTTCTGTTTTTCTTAGATGAGTATTCAGTGAACTGGGATCTTTATATGCTTCATCCCTATTAAAAAACAGACTAAAGATTTATTTGTCATTAGCTTTATGTCAGCTGATTTTTTGTTATGGTTGTTGCAATGTTTAGCACAGGAAGGATTTGTCTGAACAGAGTCAATGTCCATATCCCTTTTATGATCAATGGAAAGGAACTCTAGAATGTGGTTCAAGTACTTTGGGGCATAAGTAAATGCCCAGATTATGTTTAGTGAATTGCTTCCAAGTGTGTGTGTGTCTTTGAATGTAGAGGAAGTTAAAAAGCATTGTACCTGTGTTTACTTGCACATCTGGACTACTAGGATCTTAAGTCAGTTTAAAAGAAGTAGGCCTCTTTTTTTTATTCACCCTAGTGCAAAGTGTCCTCTATTTTCATATGAACAAAAAATTCCTCCACAGTTTACATCACAAATTTTCAGAAATTACACTTAGAGGAGTTAAATAAGCCCGTCGTTAACACAGTGCAGCAAACCCAAACAAACTGATCAGAATCCTCCTCCCCACAGCTGCCACCATCGACAGCAAAACTGAGAAAGCTGTGGAGGAAAGAAAAGGTTCAGGTGGTACTCATACTGAAGAGAACATGAATATTTAGGGGCAAAAATTTTTAAAGTATAATTGTTCCAAAGACTGAAAATAGCAAACAACGAAGAAGGATAATCACAGATTAAACAATATTCTTAAACAATAGTCTAGATCATGGTGTCACACACCGTTTTAAAGCTTAGAAATTAGTTTGGTGAGTTCTTCAGCATTCAGGGATGTAGAGTTAAAACACGTTTACGTGGCTTTGCGATGGTCTTAGTTTACTATAGTATTTTTTGCATTCCTTGTAAAATTTGTAGTGTCTAGCTTTAAAACTGGAAACATTTATTAGTATCAAATAAGCCGTTTTAGATTAGATTAGATTAGATTAGATTTGAAACCTACCTGCAGAAAGTTTTCGTTTTCCTGCAAAAGTTAGATTTGCAGATAGGCTTCCTTACCTCTGAAAAAATGCACAAAAAAATTAGATTACTATTTGGTATCAAATGGCCTCAAATTCATGCTTCATTCACATGTACTGCATTTCAGGCAGGGATTACTTCACAGACATTAGTATGAAATCTCAAAACTTGCCATGGTTGTGGTCCACTGTCTTCCATATATTATTTGTAATGTTGACAGTTATCTTTCAAATGGAATTAAATGTAATTTTATGAGTGATGGAGTGGATTTGTAGTAGTGTTCTGTAAAAACTGTAAGACCAATAAACATACTAGAGCTGTAACATCTGCATACAAAGTTACTGGAGCGGTATGTCTGATAGATTTGATCTCTACTACTTAAAAAAATGTAGAATACTAAACATTGTTTAAAATGTTATTGCAGTCATTTCCTTATAACAGGGGGATTTGGGGCTTGACATATGTCTTCTTCTGCACAAGTGTATCGGCTACTACTGGAATCATCAGGATGTGACACACTCCTTTTTCCTCTGGTAATAATTGCAAAACATTATAAGCCTGTGCATTGTGTCCAAGCTGAGAAAGAACAGGGCAGAGCAGGGGGAATGCTAAACTTAGTTTGGTTTTCTGGGTTTTTTTGGCTGTGATATGGCCAACAACATCTCAGTGCTTTAGCTCTGAGGAGTTCTCTCTGAAATGCCAATATTGCAAACTTGTTTTCCTTGCAATAGGCAAGAGTCAGGTGTGTTGCAAATACAATTATAAGATTTGATTTTCACTCATTCTACTTGAAAATATGTTTCTACCTTGTTTGCTTTTTCTTTGCCATTTTTTTCCCTAAGTCATTTCACAAACATATACTTCTTTGTGTCATACACATTTTCTTAATAAAGAAATTTTGTTTATCAAAACCATAAAAAGAGTCATGTTTGTTTATCATGTTCCTCATGATAATAGGCTACTGGCTCTTCTAAAATAAAAGAATGTGTTTGGTGGTTCTGCTGATAGAGTTAAGAAAAGGCTTCTACAGTCAATGCAAGTTTGATTTTTTAAAACAAGCCAAATGAATTTCTAGGCTTTCAACGTTCACTGAAACCCCCTGACTGCAATAATTTTAAAATAATCACTTTAGCAAATAATACCTGGTGTGCTGAAGTGTGAAAATATAAAATGCAACGAAAAGCCAAACAAATATATATATGTACGTGGTAGTTCAGTAGAAAAAAAGACCAATGTAATACATGTAAGCCATTAGGAACAAATCACAAACATCAAGGTATTTTTGCAGATGCAGGGAGCTGTAGTTTAATTTTCTAACGGAAGGTGACTGCTTAAAGGTCGTTTCCCAAAGCATAAGTCAGATTCTTTGGGGATGTATCCTTTAGCTTCATCTAATGTTTCATTGACTGTATAAGCATTAAACTCGGCAAGAATGACAGGCTGTAGTAAGTGGATCCCAGGTGGGCCTTGGGATCTGCAGAGCCAGCTGTTCCCCAGCTCCGATAACTCTTTCAGATTTGCAGATCCTTTTGCATCTGACATGGCATGCCAAGCCTTTGTGATGCCCAGTGCTGATGCTTTAAAGGACAACGACTTAATAATTTATCAACTGCTACATTTCCTTTGGGCTTTATCTGTATGATGCTGTTGAGTCACTGAGAAATATAAATACGTTGAAGTTAACAGAGGCATAGTCTTAAAACAATCCAAAGCTATATCTTTGTCTCTCTTTTTTGGTGTGTTTTTTGTTTGTTTGTTTGACTAAGGAGTCTATTGAGAATTTATTATTGGCTTTGTTATGAAAGAAAAAAAAAGTTCTGCCTCTTAAATCAGGGATAAAAGATGTGTTGAACTTAACATTATGTACTCAAAATAGTAATAATTAATAGTATAATGACAATGTATTTTACCATTCATATACTTTTTTGGCTACTGCTGTTTTTTCAACCTACTGCCAATATCAGCCATTTCTAATCTTTGTCTCACAATGCAGAGTGTTTACAGGTATCTTCTCTTTCTCTTCAAAGTCAGGAAATATATTCACGTCCCTGACTTTTCTTCGCAATATGTTAGTGTAAGCTTCTGCTGTTAAATCTCTCTAAGGCTGCCTGCTCCACAGTTCCAGGAAAAGATGATGAAGAATCACAGAATCTTAAGGGTTGGAAGGAACCTTCAAAAGATCAACTAGTCCAACCCCCCTGCCAAAACAGGACCACCTAGAGTAAGTCACAAAGAAACGTTAGTACTTCTTTAGCATTCCTGGGCTAAGAGAAATCAAATTCTGTTTTCTGATTCTCTGTATAATACAATGAAACATGGCGAAAAATGAATCATTTTCACACTGTTCTTTACTGTCTACTGTCCACTCCTGGAATGCAATCTTGTCCATGCATATAGATTTATGATATCTATTTAAATATTAGTCTGTATTTTCTGTTACGTATTTATGAATAAAAGTTATGACACAATTACAAAACTTCAGTATCAATATTTTCAGTAGTATTGCTCGTAAGCTGGAGTAGTGCAGTCGTGAATTTGGACTTTGTAATATTTATTGCTCAGGTAGAAAAACACCATACTGTAGTACTTAAAAAAACCAAACAAAACACACTAGTGATTTTATTAAGACATTTAACATTAAAAAACTCAGAATAATGGTCATGACGGGTTTTCTTGGTAGAATAATACCATGGAGAAAAGACAGACTTCCTCTGTTTTATTGAAGACATATGAACTTGCAGAAGTTATGGTATATTTAAGATATGTTTAAAATATTAATTGCTTGTAATACTAAAATTAATATGAACGGTATTAAGAAGAGAGGTTTTAAGTAAAAAAAAAAAAGCCCTTTTCTATTGACTTCAAATAAGAGTACTGCTATATGGGACATTTCCGGGGGGAGAAGGGGGAGGGGGAATGATTGCCAGCTATAAACTTCTGTTGTGTTTGATACCTCCTCTCATGACTCCACTTAAACTCCATGGAGGGGCCAGCAGGTATGGGGAAGCAAGAGGGCAACCTTCCTGCAGCAAAACCAAAAGAAATAGGCTTTTTGGACTTGTGGAAATCAGTCAAAGAATATCTGAATACCTATAAGTAAGTGGTAAATAGTGTGGTAGAATAAACTGATAGAAAATAATCCTGATATGATTGAGTTTTCCAACTCGAACTAGAGCATTTGGCCTCTATCTGCATCCCATTAGTTTGGGGATGATGCCATGCAGATTTTCACATGCAATGTTATTACTTTTATTTCTGTGAAATCACCAATGCTTCATTACTAAAAGCCGAGATAATGATTACATGGCACTTGCAGACTTTATGCTGGTTTGAGCATCAGGATGTGATAACGTGAATTATTTTTCATCTGTTCAGCAGCATTTAGTCTCCGTGGAGGCTAAGAGCATTGTGAAAGCTTTTCATATCAGAAAAAGAGTAGACCAAACCTGATAAATATCAACATCCGACAAAATGGTTTCCTAATGTAAAGAAGGATACATTATTTTCTTCAGATAAAGCAAGCAAACAGGCTCACAGTTGAGGGGCATTCAAGATTTCCCTGAATAGACTCTGCTTTCCGGTGGAGGTTTGAAGTGTAGCTTTAACACGAAAAGAGGCTTTATGGAAATGACCATTTCTGACTCAACTATTGAGAGCCATGTATGTGTTTTCAATTCTGTTTAGCAAGGAAAATGCTGATTTATACATCTGTAGATCTTGCAAAGTTAACATTGTTTTAGATTAGTGAATTGTGTCCTAATCTGTCTTGGTCTTGTTTGTGAATTAACAAAATAGGTAACTTGAAGTACATCTCCGAAGTCCTCCCTTTATTGCTTTCCCAAAGATATTCACAATGATGTTTCACCAATGGAGCTGAAATGGGGTTCACCAGAGAGACAGATCTAACTGGGAGGACTTTATAGCATTAACATCTATAAAGAGCTTTTATTTTTTGGAAAGTCAACTAATCCAGCACAGAAATTATTGAAGCACAATTAATAAAGAGTTTTGTGGTGCATCAAAACGCAATTATTTCATTTTTTTTAACTCAGATTGTGTCTCAGTGAGTTCCCACAATTTCGAAGATGTCAATTGGCTTTACAAACACCTAAATGAAAATACAAAACTGTAAAAGAGATCATTACTCATTAATTTATCTTTGTGTTAAAAGCTGAACAACCTCCCTTTTCTTTGTGAATGAAGCTGGCATTGGTTTTTAATGGACTTCTAATACTGTTGGAGCAAACATTCCTTCAGATGAGACTGCACCTAGAAGCATATGTCTTACTACTATGCATCTACAAAGCCAAATAGAAACTTGGTAACACAGATGAAGAGTTCATTCCTGTGAACTTGAAGTGATTTTTAACTTGAGGCAAGTTTTTGTTTTGAACCTTATAAAGAAAGCAGCAGCTACTAATATTCTCTTACTTGAATTGTGGATGTACAGTAGAGACTGAACTACAAGGAGCTGCTGGCTGATCAGGGATTTAGCTTGCGAGTTGAACAGGAAAAAAAGGATGAAAATAGTAATTAATTGCTCTCAAATGTAGACACATTTATTTAAAAAAAAGGGGACATATGTTTATTTTGCTGTCTTACTAAACAAAAACATACTTCTGTTATGTGTTTACATATGTGATAAAAGATTATCTTTGAAAAGCCCAAGACCTTAGTTGGAAGAACCGACTTCCTCACTTGGCTTGGTAATGGTTGTAAATCAATCTCACCTTACTAAGTAGAAGACTTTCATTAATTTAGTAGACTTTAGATCATATTCCTACCTTGGTGTTGCTTAGCTGAGCTATGATATCAGAGATGTGATATTATTGAGAAAAATTTATAGAAGTGATACATTTCTTTAAGAAATATTTTTTTCCCCAAGCTTGTCATATCACCTACAGACAATTGATATCAATAGTGAAGCACTTCTGCATTCCTTTAAAGGAAAATTATCCACTACTGTAAGCATTACCTAATATGTTATGCCTGGATATGTCTACACATACTATTCTCATCTCTTGCAGGAGTGATCAATTTACACTGAACAACATCATTTGGTCCCTGCTTATTTATGTTGCAGCATCACAATACTGTAAACCAAATAAGTTGTTCTTGTTTTGTCATTTTAATAACATTCAATTCCGATTTATGCATGCTTAATTCTGTTCATTTCTGATCCATTAATCTGCAGCTGGACAGAAATAAAATTCACTCATGAAAAAAAGAGAAAATTTTCATTTTTATCAGTCAAGTGCAGCCATCTCTGTGCAACTCCTACAACTATATCAGTTTCAGATAAAAAATTTAATTAGTTCAATACACAAGAAGTACTATGAGAAGAAAAACACAGTTGTAAAATCAAAAATATAGAAGCCTTGTTTATAATATATTTTTTAAAGAATTATTTCAGTTAATCTACTGAGATGGGGTGGATGCAGTACCTGTGGTAATGCCCAAATGCTAGGACTTTTATGACCAGTATTTATGTTAAGACATCTCGGAATGATTCCTTGATGAGACTGGTTGGAACTTTTGTTTAATACTGGCTAATAAATACTAATGACACCTAAGCAGGGATGCTAATTTCCAAAGCACAAATAGGTAGCATGAAATAAAAGGACAGAAAATTATACTTGAACTCAAGCATAGCTAGATTTTTTTCTCTCTGCTTTGGGAGATTTAGCAGGGAAATAGGCAATTTTCATTGCGGATTATTTTCTGTGTATCTCTCACCACAGTGTGTCATGGAATATTTGCTAATATATAAATGTAGGTAGGACTACCATGTCAGTCCTAGCATGCATGCTGAAAAAATTATATGGTTGTTGACAGAGGGCATGAGCAAAAGATTTGGGTCTACTTACTTGATGGCCTCTGAAGTCTTCATGGCCTTCAGCTCCAACAGCCTTGGTATCAATGTGTCCTTATTGTAGTAACTTTTTTGTTTGGAAGGAAGGAAGGAAGCAGCAATATATTTCTTTTGAAAATTAAATTGCAAAATAACCTCTGAGGAAGTCTTAAAATTGCATGTATTTGATAGTTTATTTGGTCTGATCTAATTTTCAGAGTATTTTATTTGTGTTTTGTTGATTAGTAAAAGCTGTATTTTTAGTCACCTTGCCACTATTGTTTAGAAATGCATTTGTGAAAATGGAATTGATTTTTCATTAAACAGACTTAATTTTCAGCTACAGATAATCCAAATTGACCCAGAATATTCTTAAAGCATATGCAGTGGATTGTCTAAATTCCTAAGCTGTCGACTCAGATACTTTGCTAATGTGGCATTGATCAATCTACAGATCCCAAACTGCAGAGAAGTGATAGGAGTATTGGGTACAGGATGCACTACAGGCCAGAAAGATAAATTGTTTGGGTTGTCTTTTTGCAAGTTTAAGGTCACAATTCATTCATCTTGTTACTTTGCTGTATCCCTTTAGTGGCTTCAATTGCAGGATTAAATATTGAATGGTGGCAGATCATTCAATATATGGCTCTTCTACTTTGGCATTAGGAGGCTTTTCATGCTTAAAATGGAAAGAAGTGCACACAGAATGCCAAAGGTAGTCGTGCCGACGATCTGTTCTGTAAGATTAATTCCACAACAGCATTATCAGGCAATTCTTAACACATTGATTTATTCCTGATATGACACTTCTGAAACAAATGGATAAATGCTTGGCATATACTCAACATCCTAGGAGGGAGAATGTGGAATTGAACCATCTACAGAAAAGATCCATATTTAAAATTAACCCACTAAAAGCTCAACGAGGAAAATTTTAAACTCTTAGACTGAAATTCATGGCCCCTCATGCAAAACTTGTCCATAAAAGACAAGAACGAGGCAGGAGGGAAGATTTTTTTTTTTTCCCAGAGCCAGATCATAGTCTGCAGATTGACCATATACCTCATTTGCAGTAATGGTTGTGCCATTATACTTTGCAACTAGAAAAATGCTTAATGTTTCCTCCACAGCCCCCAGGAAGGGACAAGATTCTTTGCAGACTTACTACTGTCCTCTTACAGTTCATGAGTAAGCATAGGCTTTTCAAAGCTTTTGATTTTCTGCACTGGTGAAAGGAGCAAGAGAATTTTGCCTCTAATGGTTGTTGCTTGTACAAACTATGTAAACACTTTCTGTGTTTTCAAAGCATATAATATACAAAATATGAAAAGCAGCCCAGCTGTTGAAGTGAATAGGTGCATTGGCAGGTTTTGTAACTAGCATTATGATTGTGGTGCAAAACAGCTGAAGAAAGGAAATGAGTTGCTGTTGATTGTTAGCTTTAGTGTCTTTTTAGATAAGATTTCTAAATTGGCATTGTATTTTGTATATTATGGAGTTTTTTTGTTAAATCCATATGAAAATTAAGAGAGCCTCTGGATTTCAAAAGCACGTGATTAACTACAGCAAGTGAGAAATAGCTCGAGAGGTGAAAATGTAAGTTTGCTTTTAATGATTAAATGTGTTACATGAGTTAGAACAAAAGCGAGATCTAGTCTCAGTCCTATATCTGACTTGTGGATACTCTGTCACTGGGTGGAATTAAAAGCTTCAGGCTAGGTGCCTACACTTCCTAATGGTGTATTAATTACACTGTCTGTACAGATGTCTTACACTGATATCCACAAAAAGCTGAGCAATTTTGTGGCGTCACTCATGTAGCCAAGCAAATGCCAAAGAAGTTGCTGCAGAAGTAATATTCAAGAAGGAACCTGTGCCCTGGGCTGTAGAACCTGTTTAGGCTTTCTTGTGAAATTAGAAGGAAGTGTCCTCTGTGATGTGGTCTTTTTGATATCCCCAAAAACTGACTACAGATGATTAAGTTACTTATATGTACACACACATGTCTAATACATGTATTTATTAAACCTTCTCTCTTCCTAAAGATACCCAGGTATCTTATCTCATGAGGAAGACTTGAGACTGCTAGAGCCTGGAAATCATGTGTGATAGGGAGGAGTCTTGTACAAGTCCCACATCCAACTAGAATTTGCTTATGTAAGAAATAACAATTTTAATAGAAGAGGCTGGCAGAGACCTGCCCAAAGACGTCCAGTGTGGCAGTTTGTCAGAGCACAGTTCTTGAAAGTCAGAGATCTGGTTTTTAGCATTTTCTTTGGGAGAATTTGATTCTGAATCATTCCTGTAACATATGAAAAATGCCATTATATGGCACTCCTGTGCCATATACTGACATGATTCACTCTGCCTGTGTCTGTAAGTGAAGCATACCCTGGTGTTTTTCAAAACACAAGTTACTGACTTGTTAAAGAGATGAGCTTAGTAAAACTAGCTGCCTAAAGATATTAGGACATTGTTTCTGAGGTTTATTCTCAAACATTACATTGGTTTGTGGTCTTAAGTACAAAAAATATATGTTAGACCTGGTTATTAAATTAGTGCTTTTTACCATGTTGCACATACACAAATATGAAGATGAATGAATTCCGATTACCTACCTGCCAAAATCTCATCTGAATATGTTTCCTACATATATACAGCTATTGTTCATGTGCTAATGTTTGTAAATATACCAGCTAGCTAACAAGATTGTTGCTTTCTTTGCAGTTTCTTTATCACTTTTAAAGTGATTCTTTAAACTGACCATCTTAGTACATTCGAGATTTAAATATTTGGTGAATTGAGCATTGAAGGTTTTTGATAGTCAACATTTTTTTCCTAATGGCAGTAAAATGTTTTATGGTATATAATATCTTTTATATTTTGCTTTAAACTACTAATGGGTTTGTTTATTTCTAGTGCCAGTGTAATGAAAGCTTACTCGGCAATGATTTTTACTGGAGAACAGTGTGTATAAAATGCTTTGTGGCTTGTCAATGTGTGTTTGAAAAAGTAACTTTTATGTGATGTGAATAGTTGTCATAGTTATGAAAAACTGGCATCCTGTTTCTTCCAAATTTGGTTACAAGTGATTATATTCAAAGACCTAGATGAGTTCCTATGTGATCTACTTCTGTGTGGGGTTGGACTAGGTAATCTTTCACGGTCCCTTCCAACCCTTAGGATTCTGTGTGATGTCGTGTATGTGATACGTTACTAGAATCCCAAGTAGTCTTGAGCATAGAATTAATATATAAAAATATATTGTTAGGACTTCTTTTAGCCAAGATCTTTACTGATACCAAAGGAATACTGTAATTCATCTGGCTGTTGTTGACATCTAATACTATCAAAATCAACAGACACCATGAGTAAAGGACCCTTTTGGGGGATCAAGAATCTATTCCAGTATTTGTGCTGTAGAGTCATTTTTTTATACGATCCATCTATCATTGTATAAGATTCCTTTTGATCTCCTGGTGAGTTACACATAAAAATCAACTGCAAAATATGTTGTAATTCAAATTCAAAAGAAAAATTTGTCCTTTGTGTTTGAAATAATTTCTTGGAATATATTCTAATACAGTTAGATCCCACATGAGGACATTCTTAGGTCGCTACATATGCTCCTTAAGTACATACTTCCTTGTAACATAGATTGCAGGTAAATTGTTGCATAGGTGTCATGGTGTAGGCACCACAAACTACCACTAAATTCTCCTTTTTTTTGTCACAGTGTTTTCCCTGGGCTTGAAAACAAAATAGCAAAGATGTTAAATCAGCATGTTGCAGCCTTGAATCTGAAGAGTGACGACATCACTAATTACATGAAAAGTTGACTGGAATTGTTTTCTTCATTGTAGAAAGATTCCTTTCACTTAATTGTTGATTTTATTTTTGAGTTATAAAGTTATTTAATCTGCTCATTTCCTCTTCCTAGATTTTTTATTTTTTTAGCACTATAAAATTAATAACCCAGTAACCACACATTCACTAGTCTTATTTTTCATTGTTTTGGTTTTGTCTGTTAGATTGTCATGAAATTCAAAGTGCAACTTTGGAGGTGAAAAGCATCACTTGCCTAGAGATGTGACTTCCTATATATATATATATAAAAATGTGAACCAACACTCTTCTATTGATAAGCAATGTGTGTGACCCATGACGGGCAGCTTGCTGTTCTGGTGGAGCGAAATATTACAGCTAGAGCATGCCGGCTTCCGCTTCACTGGACTTGGAATAGTTTAGTAAAGTACTCTCCCAGCTCCAAGGGTTTTAGTTTGGTTGGGTTTCTTTCAATGATGGATTATAGATAAACTCATATGCAAGTTTATTGCAAGATTCCTCTGAGACCACTAGCTTTTTATGAATGGAAAGGTCATTTATAAATGTTCAACATCATTGTATTTTATTAGTTCTCCCACAGGACGAGATTGCTGTGTTTTCCATAAGAGACTGCAATCAGATTTTACAACCACATAGATTTAATGTTGTATGTATTACTTGAGTTTAGCTAACTGAAGACTCTGTAGTGAAAAATATGTTTGATTTCAGCACATGGAGGTCATCTTTATTCATGCATTACAATCTTAAAATCAAAACACAGATTTTACCAAGGCCAAAGTCTTCAATTCTAAGTGATTGATGAAGGGCCAACCTTTGCCTATCATGTGGTTTTCTATAATGCTAAAAATTTACACTTTTCTCTGACACATCTGCTACTTCTTTGTCAGAGTGGCTTTCAAGTCCACTATTTGTGGAGATCTGTTTGAACCATGGGGTCATATTGATGCTTGGTTTACTTCATATTCGTATTTGCTGGTCTAAGTTCACAAATCTTATACCTTTGGGCATAACACATCTTTCAGTCACTGAAACATCTAGTTTGTTATCATCTATTTCTAAAGCATTAATATTAACTAGAAAAATCTTTACTCAGAGAAAGTGCAATATTGGAATGTTGTGTAGCCATAAGTTGCATTCATTATTGCAACATAAAATGTCTATTACTAGATTGTTAAAGCAATAAAAACAGCTCTGTGATCTGATAGAGAGATTCAGTGTCAGGCACTGAAATTCTTCAAGCATTTTTTCTCTGGCTTAACTTGTTTTTTATTAGTAAGACTTGGTACCAAAGTACATGCCCGTATTGTGTTATGACTAAACCCAGAACTACCACGCTCAGTGTCACATCAGGAGAGGAGACGCCATCGCCAACTGCAGAGTTGTCTGTCGGCATTTAAAGGAGTATCGACGAAGTTTTGAAGTAGTTTTTCAAGATCTTGGGAAAAACATGGGAGTAGGAAGAGTTCTTCAGCATAGAGTATTTTGCATATGGGAGAGGAAATAATCTTTCCATATTCCAAAACAGACAGTCAGTGAGATCCCCAAATACACCTAAGAGCGCTTTGTGTAGAACACATTCTCTAGCATGCACGACTAGTGCCATGACTTGCATAAAAGAGAATGGCTGGGTTGCTTATAAAGTGCAAGTTCTCACCTCAAGGCAATATTAAACTCGGAGTAGGAAGGGGAACTGCACACATTGATGTGGGAATACCTGGCAGTTTAAACTCAGAAGATTTTATCCTGAGAAATTAAGACAAGATGGTTTCTCTTAAAACTAGAAGATGTGTTGGTGAGGTACAGCTGTGTTAAATACCAACTTCTCTGCAAAGTATTCAGTGGCCTGTGAGGCTTTAGACATTTAGATTCAGCTCAGTATTTAATGTCAGTCACAGATGTCAGATAGCTCTATCATATTAGTATTTAAGAGGTGCATAGGTAGGACTCTTAACGTGCTTTACCAGAAGCATCTAATTGGTGTTTTGCCCATTTATAAACTGTGCCATACGAGTGGTTTCATCCTGCACAATACCGCATTTTCAGATGTTGTTGAATACAATCTGTTGGCCAAAGGGACGTGAGTCTGTTGTTTCACAGTGGAGTCTGTTATTTCACAGGGTAGTACAGTGGTTCCTTATTCATTTGTTAGTGTTCCAAGACAAGCTGATTTATTGCATTAAAGGGAGAAGATTATGGGTATATATAATAGCTTGAAAAACATCAACTTTTTGTGTGTGAAATCTAGTAGCTTTTTGCTCTGAGAAGCGTCTCAAATTCTATGTTGAAGTTCTGTAAATACCAAAGGATAGATTAGATTCTTGCAAGTACTCATGAAACATTATTTTTATACAACATTCTGAAGCTAAATAATTTTGAGGCATTGTTTGTGGGGAGTATTGGCAATGAGAATTCAATGAGATCAAAAGGCAACTGTCAACTGGCAAAGAAAGTAGTCTTATTCAAGGAAGTGTCAAAGGTGATAGTATTTGATAGGGACAAACCTGTTTTCCTTTCACCTGTGCATTTTTCCATAGTATGTTGCCATGTAGCAATAGACTAGAAACAGTTCATATTTCCCTTCAAATGCCGGAACTCCACCTTGCACACACAGACACATTCCCATACTGTTTTTCCTAGTAAGTATCTAGAGTAGACAGAATATAAACCAGCCTTTTTGGAAAGTCTACAGAGTAACTATCCATATTCCCCTGAAAATAACATGACGTGTCTCCTAAATAAAGCTAGCATTCATGAGTAGGTGCATACTAAAATCAATGTATACAAGTGAGTATTTTCTGTTTTAGGATATGTCTTACTGCTCTAGGTGGATGTTTCTGTCTGCTGTCTTGTTAAAATCCACAGTTGTTAACACAGACAAGTATACAATAGGGTATTATATCACAAATGCATAAGTTTGCTCTCTGTAGTATTTATTCATGTGTGCTACATAGAGCTGAATATGAAAGCAAATGGGAAAACAGCACTGCATGTCATAGCTTAGTTTACACATTAGTTTTTCTCTTCCTCTTCCATCATATTACTGAAATTTATGTCTGTAATCTGGGGAGTTTGCCGGGGAAGTGAAGTTCTTCAGGGTGTAACTTTACAAAGGAACCAGACTTGATGATAATGAAGCTTCAGGCATGTAGCAACCAGGCAATCGTTGTCCAGTACGGGTTTACCACCTTCTGTTTGTTCACTGGTGTGCTACAATAAGACAACAATAGTCATGGTTCCTCCATAACACCCCCTTGTACTGGGTAAGGTCTGGTTTAGCTCTGTTTTTACAATTCTGTTTTCTGAAAGTCAAGTTGTAATAAAACCAGCCAAGGCTTTCTCCCATTGTTCAGCTGGTCCTACAGTGTTCCCCTCAGGATTGCTGAGTCCACTCAACAGTCTGTGGTTTTCAATTACAGGCCACAGGTGACTTTTAAGGGACCTGGCGAAAGTAACCAAGAAAATTGAGCTTGGTGAGATTAAATTTGCTGTTTAGGGATCTATAGGAAAATTCTTAAAGTTCTGTAAAGAAAAAAAAGAAAAAAGTTTACGGGTTTCTTCATCCTACATGAATTTATGACAGGCTCTATTGCTATTCACTAGACATTATTTTGTTCTAAAATGAGTAGCACATGTTTGTGCATCTGATGGATTAAGATGAGACATCATGTATCTAAAACATACATTGTCTCCTTTGCCCTTTCTCAGTTACTGTTCTTAAAATTATGAATATAAGAACTGCTCAAAACATTTGTACAACTCCTATGTATGTATTATCACGTTTATGGAGTATATCGTTCACATGCTTCTGAAATAGTCACACAAACAGATTTTACAGAGACAGAAAACTAGTAGTGGGTTTGCGTGGCAAGGTTTTTGTAGTGAGAGGGGCTACAGCAGTGGTTTCTGTGAGAACCTGCTAGAAGCTTCCCGTGTCTGACAGGGCCAGTGCTGCTGGCTCCAAGATGGACCCACTGCTGGCCAAGGCAGAGCCAATTAGCAATGATGGTAACACCTCTGTGATTAATATATTTGAGAAGGAAAATATTTACTGCACAGGTACAAACTGTGATTCCCCTGCAGCCCGTGGTGCAGCTTATGGTGAGGCCCTGCCCTTGTGGCCATGGAGACCACAGTGAAGCAGAGATCCACCTGCAGCCTGGGGAAGGCCCCACGCCAAAGTAGGTGGGTGAGTAAAGGAGGCCCATGCTGGAGCAAGTTCCTGGCAGGACTTGTGACCACATGAAAGAACTACACTGGAGCACTCTGTTCCTGAAGGACTGCCCCCCTAGGAGGGATTAGGAGAAGTGTGAGGAGTCCTTCTGAGAGCAAACAGCAGCAGAGACCATCTGTTATGACCATAGCCCCCGTTCACCATCCCCCTATACCTATTGGAGGGGAGGAGATAGAGACCTAGGAAGAAGGAAGGGGTATGAAGAGGTGTTTTAAGATTTAGTCTTTATTTCTTGTTACCCTTCTGTGTTCTGCTTGGCAATAAATGAAACTAATTTCTCCAAGTTGAGTCTGTTTTGCCTGTGACAATAATTGTTGAGTGATCTTTCTGTCCTTATCTCAACCCACAAGTGTTTTGTTTTATTTTCTGTCCCATGTCCAGTTGAGGAAGAGGAGTGACAGAGCAGCTTTATTGAGCACCTAGCATCCAGACAGGGTTAAACCACCACAAAGTGAAAGTAGTGGCATTTAGGAAGTGTGATTTCTCATTCATTGAGAAAGTCGCTATGCAAAGGTGTTTATATAGTGGAATTAATCAGAATGGATTTTTTACCTCTGTAAGCGCCTGTATATACACTTACACCAGCAGAGTTACTCATATTTGTGAGCATATTGAAATATAGGCCTTACTGTAGTAAAATTGTATACATTTTTGTTTTGTTTTTTATATTCATTAATCTGTATTTCTGATACAGCAAAGGGACAGAAGTCCGATCTGGAGCCTAAGGAACTGATGCCTTCTCTTTCAGCATAAGGGAGAGAGCACTCCAGTTACCAGCTGAGCAAAATATTAATAGTGGCTCACAGTTTGCTTTAATTTAACGTTTGTAAAATTTAGTGACTGCAGACAGAGATTCAACTCTAGATGGCAATGGAAATAAACACTGCTGATCTGCATCAGGAGAAGGGTTACTTGGAATTAATTACCATTAGTTGTTTTCCCAGTTTCTCTCTTCCAGCCGTTCCCCATTCTTACAAAATGCAAGTATGTATTTTTGACATCAAGGCTGAGGAAGTGCAGCTTATAGTGGACAGAATTTTAGTATTTTGCCCCAACAGTCTGGAAAATTATATTATATTCCTTCCCAGAAGTCAGTAAGTGTAGCCAGAATGCAATTCTCCCACCTGTAGAAAGCTCTTCTGTTGTATTTTCCAACAGCTGGCAGTCTGTCACCCTGAATTGTTATGGCCTCCTGCCTTCCTTTGTCACTTGAGCCTGATCTGCTTTGCTCAGAAAGCCTCCCCATTTGGTAACACTCAGTGTTTGTAACTGCTTACTCTCAGGGTCCTGCCAGCATTAGTCACCAAAGATTCTGGCCCACCATGCTGCTGCTTCTGCCATTTATATTTATGGCTGAAGTTAACTGAGGGAATTACAAATTGGACTTGACACACCTGCTTATAACTCCTTAAAAATTTGAACAGAAATAGTCAATATGAGATTCTGTAAAGGACCAGGAGAGACATCTGAGAAGTTCTAAAGCATGATCCAAATGCCAGACCCCTTCAGTTTAAATATAGTAAAGTATCATGTTTAAAATGTTTTTCCCAAACTGCGTCAACAAAGTCATATATTAAGTTAAATGAAAACTGATATCACAGAATCTCAAGGGTTGGAAGTGACCTCGAAAGATCATCTAGTCCAACCTTCCTGCTAGAGCAGGACCACCTAGAGTAGGTCACACAGGAACTCAGCCAGGTGGGCTTTGAATGTCCCCGGAGAAGGAGACTCCACAACCCATCTGGGCAGCCTCTTCCAGTGCTCTGTCACCCTCACAGTGAAGAAATTCTTCCTTGTGTTTCTTTGGAACCTCTTATGTTCCAGGTTGTACCTGTTGCCCCTTGTCCTATCATTGGACATCACTGAGAACAGCCTGGCTCCATCCTCCTGACATCCGCCCTTTATGTATTTGTAAACATTAAGGAGGTCACCTCTCAGTCTCCTCCAAACTGAAGAGTCCCAGCTCCCTCAGCCTTTCATCATACGGGAGATGCTCCACCCTCTTAATCTTTGTGTCCCTGTGCTGAACTCTCTAGCAGCTCCCAGTCCTTCTTGAACTGAGGTGCCCAGAACATTCCAGCTGTGGTCTCACAAGGGCAGAGTAGAGGGGGAGGAGAACCTCTCTCAACCTACTGCCCACAGCCCTTCTAATACACCCCAGGATGCCATTGGCCTTCTTGGCCATGAGGGCACATGTTTGGCTCATAGTCATCCTGCTGTCCACCAGCATCCCCAGGTCCCTTTCGCCTGCAATGCTCTCTAACAGTTCATTCACCAGCCTGTACTGGTACATGGGGAAAAGAACTCACAACTCATCTTTTAGGGTCTACTGCTCACTATCAGGAATAGTAGATGTTTCTACATTAGATGAGATACTATCTTTATTCCCCCTCCAGTCAGGTGGTTTTTTTTGGGTTTTTTTTTTTCCTAATTGGCTTTTCATACATTCATTTTATTGTATTTGAAGATTAATATTTAAACTGCTTAACATGCTAATTGATTAGTAGAGGGTCAGACCCTGCTACATGGTTTTATCATGTAAATTTATATATCTATCTGCACCTAGTTAATCTTTTTTCCCATGTGAACCCAATCAAATTGCCTATATCTGAAGCACCTGCAGTTCCATAAAGGCACAGATTTCTAGTGGAGATCTATACTCTCATCATAGTTGATGATTCTGTCAATTTTATTTTTATATAGTGTAGTCCTGCAGTTCATCAGGACTGAGGATGTGTGAAACAGAGCACAAGGGGAATATCTTTTGTTGGTCTTCCAGAAATTAAAATCTCCAAGATCCAGTTTTTGTGTATTTGTCAACTGCGATACAGCTGCTGATTTGCTCCTAATGAGCCTTAGGAGACTTGGGCACTGTGTATTACCAGATAAGAAACTTGAAACAAGAAATTATGTTTGAGGTGGACTGGTTTTCCATGGTGCTTTAAGGGCATCAAGAGCATGTTATGTCAATGCAGGGGACATGCTATAGGATGGCTGCAGCTGTTTGGATGTGGGTGGATGCCAGTGTGGAGGCTTGCAGGAAGATTTAGGGTTTCCTGGGCTTGGAAAGTAGGAGGTCAGGCCACTGCGACATGGGGGAAGGACACAAGGACCTTGTGGAATGGGAACAATGTATACAGTGGAGCAGCAAAAATGGTTGTTTTTCCCTTTGAAATCTTATTTATTTTTTTTTAAATCAGGGTACCTTAGACTTGAGCCATCATGGTATTCCTTTTTCTAATGCTACTTTCTGACTGCCAGGAACAGCAGAAAATAAAAAATAGTGTGTTGTTTTATTTTGTTTCTGGTTTTGAAGGACATGAACAAGAAGTGAGGAAAAATGTATTTTAATGTTTTAATTTCAAATTCATTTAGTACCTTAATCAGACAAACTTATTTTTGAAACTGGGCAGGATTGCTGTTTCACAACTTGGAAAAATTATTCCTCTCCAAGTATCATCCGGCTGCTAATTCTGAGCATACACTTTGCAAATTGCAGAAAACCTGAGTTTAATTGCAAACCCCAATTTCCTTTACAAGAGCTCATCATGTTTTTCAGGCAACAAGTCAACATGGAAGTATTTATGTAGCTACCTTCCCACTAAGCCCATTATAGCTGTCTTTGGTCATGGATTTGTGCTGTTAATATGTCATAGACAGAGCAAGCAGGTTGCTAATTGGAAGGTTAAAGGTGACTTGCTGAAATGGAACTACTTAAGCCAAACTTAATGTGAAAAGAGAAGAAAAAGTAGGGAAGAGGAAAGGAAGTGAGAACAGCAACAGCCTTTTTCTATAATATGTGCAGTGAGGTTAGTCTGTGTGTTCCCTGCTTGTTTTGGTCCAGTTTGCTGTGTTTCAGCATGCCTGAAACATACCTATTTAGCATGGGTTATTTTTTTAAGTATTTGTCTAAGATCAAACTTTTCCTTATGTCTGATTTGTGAATTTATTGCTATTATATTTTTAATGAGTAAATAAAATAAAGGTAGTGGTGTTTCAGAGAAACCAGTAAAAAGACAGGGCTTGTTTACACTGGGTAATGAAGAGCAGAAATGTCCCAGTTTGTACTGACCCCAGCTGTTAGACCTGCATGTTAAAAAGCAACACTCTGCAGTCTTGCCACTTCAGGTGCAGAAGTCTGCCTGCATTAGCCAGGAGCTTTGCCCAGACTAATAGATCTTGTCAAGAGGTGCGGCACAGTGCTAACATGCTTTGATGTTTTGCAGCTCAGAGATACTGGCATACTTGCCAGGTCAGATATTTTAGCATCCGTATGTAGATATCCATCCTTAGATGTGTAATTTAAAAAATGTTTTTTGTAATAAATCGAAAGAAGGCATGTCCCTGTTTTACAGAATTAGTACCAAATACTTGAAAGTAAGATTTTTGTTAAGCACATTTGTTTTTAAACCTGCTCTGGGTTCTGAATACAAAGAGTAATCAAGAAATTCAAGAACTGAGATGCGAGTTGTGGATTCTTATTATCTTTGTATTACCATAGTTGCTTGCGTGTTGGTTATATGATAATTATTGTTAGTGTGCCACCGATTTTATGAAGACATTAGATTTGTTTTCCGTATATAAAATTAATAAAAGTGAACACATAAATACTAAGATAAAATGAGAACGATGCTTACAATTTTTATCAAGTGATATAACATTTTGCTATTAGCACCCATATAGCTAGTGTATACCATATTTTTCCAGTCATTAAAATCATTACTAGTGAATAATGCGTTGTGAAAAAGCACTGTAAAACAATCCGTAGCCTTTCAACTAATTTCTTTCATATCATTTCATACAATTTAAATCTGTTTGACACTGTCCAAGTTAACAAGTTACACTCTTCTGTTCAGCACCTACTGGTGGCAACCCATAAATCAACGTCTCATCCAGAAGCATGAAAGACCTCATTAAATCTCTTTTTTGTGTGAGTTAACAGATCTCCAAATTAACCTTTCTTTAAAAATAAAATAAAATAAGATAGTAAAGGTCAGCCTTTTTGTACAACAAAGTTTGCTGACCACAGAGATTTTCAAGCCTGATGGCACATTTGACTGCACAGTTGTCTCATCATTTTGGCAGTGATGTGTTTGATGCCAGCAAGGAATGCTAAGACTCTTAACTGTCTGAAGTAACCCCTGCCATTCAGTGATTCTCTGTGTGTGTGAACATGTGGATTTTTACTTTTTTAAAGCAGGAAATGACAAGTGGAAGAGAAAATGTCCTTATGTTTTTTTTTTTTTTTTTTCCCTAATAGTAGTAAATTATTGATGTGAGATGACTTTTGTTAATAACTTTGGTAGAGAAGTGCACATCTCTCCATTCACTTGCCAGCTCTTTGAATGGCAATGCAGTCTTGCATTCTATGTTGGATTTATTCTGTTAGAATTATCTTTATTTCACTGATCAGTAAATACAAATAAGTATACTTTGACACAATAGCTGCAGAAAGACTACATGAGAAAGCCATGCCTTACTTGAATGTGGACTGCTAACATTTTAAGGCAATTAATTAGACCTCTGAAGGCAAAAGCTAAGCCTGTGTATACTGGTAGTCGTAATGATATTCAGAAATGTCTGAAGATGTAGGAATTTATTTTTAGCATGTTACTTTTTCAGTATAGGTTATAGAAGCTAATGTACTTCCAACAGAAAGCACAAATATAATTCCCCTATATTATACATAAAATACAAATGGCAAACATTTCCAAAATTTGCAAATGGTACTGTCTATAAATAAAAACACTTAAGTAACATCAAATAAAGGCAGAAGAAAAAGATAATAAAGCATTAAGAAGAAAAATGAAGATGCTAAGTGTACAAATAACATTTCAGTAACAACATTATTATGGCAACATCTATACTTTTGAGTTTGAGTGTGTCTTGTAGAGAACTAAAGTCTGATTATTAAATATATCAAATAACAAACAGTGCAGAGTGCAAATATTTGTAGCAAAGTGCAGGACAACTTATGTATTACATTGGTTAAAGTTACTGCTGCACTGAACCAGATTCCCTTTTTCTTTTCTTTTTACACAAATTAAATAACAAATAATGTACTTTAATTGAAAGAATGGTCAAGGTGGGTTCTTTCCCCTTTTGTCACCTAGTAGAACATGTTAGCATTAGTTTCAGAATTTGGGGTTTGTTTCTGAAAACTCACTCAATGTTGAACTTCATTGAGCTTCTATGACATAAAATCACACCAGGGGACAATGTGACTCATTCAGAATCTAACTATAATATCTGGGTGGAAAAAAAATGTATTATCATGGGGACTTCAGTGGAGAGATTATGTTCTGTGTGTTTTATGCTGTCAGTACTAAAATGACTCTGACATTTTAAAAAATCATAGATAACTAAAATATTGGTGCAATAAATTCTTTATTAAATATCATACTGATGGCTAAAAAAGAAGGGGAAAAAATCACAGTTAATGTTGGCTTAGGTTAGTGAACAGATTAATTTATGACTTTGTTAAATAGAGGAAAATGAAAACCAGGAAATATTCTCTGTGTGAAAAACTATAATGTAAAACCTCTGTCAGTAAATTAAGAACCCATTTTACAAACTCAAAACCATATTCCAATACAAAACCTGAAACAATTCTTTCAAGTTTACACTGAAAACTGCCTTAGAAAGAAACAAAAAGCCCTGTTAAATCCATTTGAGAGGACGCATACCGAAAACCAACTGGACAGGAGCATAATTTGATGATAATGTATCAGCTAAGAAATTCAGAAAACTGACAGGGCAGGAGGACAAATTAGGGAGAAGTCCATGGCCAGTAAGTGTGGTGGTGGTTTTTTTCTTCTTTCCTGTAGCAAGGCAGATGTTGGGCATCTTGTGACCATAGAGATGAAAAAGAATGAAAGGAATCCTAACAATGTTAACAAAATCCAGGCAAAAATAAAATTCCCAGACTATGGCGGAAAATGCTGAAGTACTTAATAAATATTTATTTTCTGTACTCGAAGGAAGAAGAAGCAAAGAGGACAGTTAGATCGTGTGCTAAAGTATTTGCTTATTCTATGGAAATATGAAATTGTAACTATTAATACTCGATGTTTTAGTGCTCTATGGCGAGATCATTCAGGAGTAAAATAACAGGTAGACATAAAGCACATGAGTTAAGACTGAATAGCACTTGCAGTTGTTGACTCTTATGTTGACTTCTATGAAGTTGTCTAACACTGGAAAATTTTTAAAGACATGAAAGACGGTGCTGTTCCCTATGCTTTATAAATACTGACCATGCGTAATTTTACAAGACTGACTTTTTCTGTCAAATTAACTGACTGAGTGATGCAGAAATCATTCATGTGAATTTTAATGTTAACATTTAACATTCAGTGGCATTTCAGCATCAAGACTGATCAACCACTGAAGCCGTCTCTGTTTTTATGGAAGATTTTCAATTGCCAGAACTTTTTAATCGTGATCTTTTAAGGAAAAAAAAAAAAACACAAAATCAAGCTAAACAATAAATGTAACTAATGGTTGTTCTGTGGCCGCTGTTCTGCATCCTTGCGGTGGTATCTGTGAGTCTGACTTCCAGTTGTAGCCTGCAAGTCATGCAAGACCATAAACCTTGGCAGATTTATGCTATATTACAATTGCATTCCTTATTTAAAAATCTTCATGAAGGAAGATACTAGGGAGCTTCTCCTATAATGTCTATTTTATTTCCAGCAGCTGTCTGTAGTCCGTTCTTTTAGAGACACAGTTAGAGTAATTGATATAAAGGGTTTTGAGATGGTAAGGAATATGATACTTCAGACCATCTGCAAACTGGTGGACTTAAAGTAAAAATGAAATGAATAAAAGAAAGACTAGGTACTTACTGTATTAATCTTTTTTTCTCTGTCTATGATCTTTTTTTTTACCTGTAATAGAGCTCTAACCTTTAAATGTTCTCTGAGTTGAACAATTTTTCATGATCCATCTGTCTCTGGATTGTTTTAGTTCAGTTTAATATTTCTTTACATTCACTGTTGGGGATTTTTTGAGTTATTTATGAGATTTAACTCCTGTTCCAGACAGAGGTTAATAAACCATGATTTGAATAATTATAAAATTATTCCAGTTGAATAAATTAATATGACCTCATTAGAAAGAACTCTTTTTTTTTTTCCCAACAAATAGATGTTTGATACCAAATCTCTGCTTCAAAAGATTTTTTCAAGAAGTTGAATTGAAACATATTGTTTTCGTGATCTATTGATGTAACATTTTTTTCTCTTACTTTCTTACAATGGAAAATACAGTTTCTTTATAATGCTGAGACTTCATGCCATAGGTGAGCCAATCCAATATCCCTATGCATCAGAAGGGGATGATCCTATCCCACTTGACTCCAGAGAGGTGCTGTGCCCATTTCTTTTGCAGACTTGGCACTTAACTAGAGAGACACAGAGCATGTCAGTTCACTGGGTGATGCAGGGGCACTGGTGGATGCCAGCATATGCTATGCCAGTACTGCTGTGATCCTGAGCCTTTCTGTGTGGTTGCTGTTATTTCTTTATATTTGGGCAGGCTTTCATCCAATTTCTTAATGATGTAGTTGAAGCCATGGAGCCAGGAGTGTTATTCTCTGCTCCTCTCCCCACCTCTTCTACCTCCAATTTCTTTGGATAGGTTCCTGAAGATTTAGTAGCTTGAACTTGCTCCCTGCAGTCACATGAACAAAATGGTTGACACAACACAGGAGGTAGGGTTTGGAGAAGGTGGATGTAACTGCAGCAGCACTAAATATTTTAATGTCAATTTTAATGGATCTGCACCTAACCCCGAAAAAAAAATTACATCACCAGCCAGCTGCAGCAACTCACCCTGCAGCTGCACAGGCTGATCTAACAAAAGAGGAGGAGGGAGGCAGGCAGGAATCCATAGCTTCAAGGGATGGGAAGTAGGACCTCCCCTTTTGGCAGCCTTAGACTGGCATAGCTCTATATATGAAACTGCTTAAGGTTTACTGAAGAATCTGTAAGTATCTGATTCAGTTTTACATCATGTAATTTGTGCTTGCATGTATTTTCTCATCACTCATTGCAATTTGTATTTACATCACAAAATTACTTGCAAGGCAGAGAAAGGAAGAAATTAATTTAAAAGCAAAATTTAAAAATGCAAAAAGGAGTTTCCATAAATAATTAAAATATCCTCTTCAAAGCTAAATGTAAATTTATTTCAGACCCTGATAGAGTCCCCAAGACCCCTGTATTCTCTCTTGTAGTATGCATAGCTAGTTGTACTGTTGTACCTTCTTGTTTGACTGCCTTTCCCAAGAAGGCACAAGGCACAACAGGAATTCATTTGTCTATTCACTATTCATTCTACCTGTATTTTCCCAGGCATCAGGACCTGGATCTCAAGTTAGAGAGAAGGAGTACGTCTTACCATTTTGAACTGGTGCTTGGATCAGGCAGGTAAGGGCCACTAAATGGGAGAGAGCAGGGCAATTATTTATGACAAAAGTTATTCCTACTTCCGAATATCATTCATCTCTTTACTGACTCTTTTGTGTCTGATTAACCATTGCTCAGATATTTCAGAATGACACCTTTGTTTTCATAGGCTTTCTTAGCATTGCTGATGCCCACATAGGCGTTCAGTTGAGTGGGCTGCTGTAAAACTATCCACACATTCTCATACATGACCAATGCATGGGTGCAGGAGTTGATCTGCTTCAGGTAAATCTGATGGTGTCTGGATAGATCTGAGGAAAAGCAGCTCACTCTATTAGTTGGTTCATTCTGGATGCAGTTAGAATTTTCAAGTCAATTTTCAAGTCACAGAAAGAGTGACTGACTTCAGCCGAGTCTAACCCACTAGCCTCATCTGGTATAATGTAGCTTTTTGAACAGGTTATCGATAAAATAATCTTTTATTAGGGAGAGTGAAGAACATAGAGACTCAGTGGAAGCTACAGTTTTAACATTCTATTAAGGGAGCTTTTAATACCTAACTTTTAGTGCTTAAGTTTGTAGGTTTCCAACTTTTTCTCCTTAGGCAGGTACTGGAACACCCATTTTAGGGGTGAAATAACTGAGCGTTAGCCATGTCGTATACATTGATGAAATGTGAGTCATAGCCACATCATTTGAAAGCAGCTGTGGGATTTGTGACATTGATATAAGTTCCTTTGTGTCCTTCACCGTCTATTACAGGTTTGAGTAAGGAGGGATTGTACAGTTGGTAACTGTACTTTCAGGTGTCTGGAGTTGCAGGCCTAGGTTTAGAAATTAATGGTCAACGTTATGTTAAAATAAGCATATTAAATTATAACAGAGAACAAATAGTGTATCAAATTAAAAAGAAACTTGTCCTTCTGTAAGCTCTGTTCAAACAAGTTTACTGGTTGTGCTTATGAAGTTTGGTCAGATGTGCATCTTTAAAGATAACAGCCACTTACTCTCCAGAGTCCTACTAAAGAAATAATGCTAAAAATTATTTCTTCTTGGCTAGTTTTGTCAAGCCACACCAACTGACTACACTTCACCTGAAAGCATCTTTGCCTTTTCCCTACATTTTGACACTGTGACAGGTTTTGTAGTTAGAATACTGAATGTTCTAGCTCTGTGTTCCTGAGAATTAAATGATTCCATTTGTCTTAAGTCTGAAATTCAAAATTAATAAATACAAAATGAGTCGCTTCTAACTTAGTAATATAAAATATGATGCAGCTAGTGAAGAATATTTGTCTCCAGCCTATAATAAGTAACAAATACATTAATAAAAGTGATCCAGGCACTATACAAAGGCTTGAAGTGAGCTTGGACTCTCTTTATGTAGTCATGGAATACTTAGGAGGGAATTGAGAAATCTGAGCTCACCCTCAGAGCTCAGCAGCCAACTGCTTTAGCATGTCCAGCATAACTGTATCATCTTGCTACTTTCTCTGGATCCTGTATTTACCAACCTCTGCCTGAGGCCTGAGCCAGTATACCTACAGAAGTGTTTCTGCCCTTGCCATGAGGTTATACAACCTTATCACACACATCTTTTCACGTGGGAGGACCTTTCTGCATGTAGGCTACTGGTTAATAACTAGACTTATTTTGCAGCTGTAGACACAAATACAGCAGGATTGTTAATGCATCCCATCTTTTAAAAAAACCAAAACTTACAAATCAGTTTTCATTTCTAGGATCACTTGAACACCAAAAAAATGTGTGTAAAAGAAAGTATATAGGTAAAAAACAGCAATATGACTGAACTCTTCTCTTTTTTTGTCTCTTTTGTGTGTGGGATGGTCTTTTTGTTTGGCAAGGTACTTTAAAAACAAGTGGCAATTTGAGGATGAGAAACAGTGATTCATCTAGGAGGCCTTTCCTCCTGTAGCTACAAAACATAATGAACTAAGAATGGGGAACTTGTATAAGCTGAGTTTGGAAGGCAATCCAACATTCTGTTTAAAAGAGGGCCTTAGACTTGGATCATCTAGGACTATGTCTCAAGCAAAGACTGAAATAATTTGTACCAAGGGAGATATCGCCACTTATCTGGGTAACTTATTGAAATTTTTAATCGTTCTTACAGTGATTTTTTTGTTTTACTATCCAGACAGTATATCTATCCTCTAAAGCAGCTTGAACCCACTGCCTCGTGTCTTGTCACCATGCATCCTTGTGAAGAGACTATCTCAGTCTCCTATATAATCACCTTTTGAGCACTGGGAATCTGTGATTAGCTCCCTCTGAGCTTTCTTTTCCCTAGGCTGCATAAATCCCTTTTTCCAACCTTTCTTCATGTGTCAAGTTCTCCAATATTTAAATCAATATTAATCAAGCCACCAAATTCTTGACATTTTCTACAATAGTCACCTAGGAAGTATTTTAAGAGGGCAATTTAAATGACTTTGTGAAACCCATCAGTTTAGTGCTACATAGCCTGTTATCATATACATTGTTTAAACCTGTGATTTATGCAGTCTTTGTGTATGTCCTAAATAGGCTATGAGATTGTATTCATTTTATCTAAAGACATCTCTTTTTTGGTGCAATGTTTAGCACAGTTAAAGCATTTTAATTATGTACGTGCTTTGTCTTTTGTATTTTATATGGTGTGGGTAGTAGGGTTTTTGAGGGGTAAGGAGGATAGCTGTTAGGGTTTTTAAAGAAAGAAAAAGGGAAAAACTATTCTTTTGCTCTCTTGTGTTTCTCCTAATGCAAATCCACTATTGTACTGACTACTGCTGAACAGCGAGTGGTGGTTTTAAATAATCAACTGCATAATTGAACATGTTTTGAAGCACGAACACAGCATCAGTAGGGCTGTGTACTGAAGTTGAACTGCAATCCCAGAAGTAATATAAAAGATTTTTTTTTTCAAGGAAATCCAACAAACAAAACTGTGCTATCATCTTAAGGCAATGACTGACGGCATTTGTATTACTTATATATCCTAACCTCCAATGTTCTCTGACTCACATTAACCTCTTTCACAAGGATCACAAATCTTCAGAGGATCTCCTATATCTATGTAATTTACTCTCTGTCAAACATATAAAACAAATCTCAGAAATACTTTCTGTTAGGGGAGAAAAGGAACTTGGAAATCTCTATCATGGCTGGCCCTGCAGTTTAACTGTCCAAATCAGACAGATGTGAAAGTCCTTGTTTCAACACCTCTAACCATGGTTAGACTGATTCTTGGTGAAAGACTCAGAGAGTCTGTCATAGTTTTGTTGTGGCTTGAGGTGGAGCTGGAGGACAGGAAGAATGGTTTTTAATTTTTTTGAAATTTTATTAAATAAGCCAGGGTAATATTAAGCATGTCAACATTTGAAAACAAAATTAGCAGAAATTCTGGGCAGCAAAATTCTGGAAAACTTAAAATCCTCTTAAGCACTTTCTTAATTTTTGCTCTTATTTCTTTGTTACTGTGCCAGAGTTCACTTCCTGAATTGTAGCTTATCCTATTTCATTCATAGTTCTAGATCTCCCCTATATCTTCTTCATATTTCCTGCTTTATAACACAGATCTTTGCTTCCATGTAGTGACTTTTTAACATCCCATGTACTTAATCAGAAATATTTCTATATGACGACTAATGATGCAGGTAGACATATTCTGTCTATGTCCTTCTTTTGGTTTCTGAGCTTATTTTTGTCCTTTTTGTTGTACAAGATCCTGTCTGTCTTTGCCATACAATGTAATGATTTTAAACGTGAATTTTCAATTTCTGTTGACATTACAGAGTAGAATTTGACAGCTAACGGGTAAGTCGTATTTAAGAGCTTATTTTGCTAGGAACTACTTCCTGCAGAGAAAAATAGGAAACACATAAGGTCCCATTTACACCAAACAACTGAAAGACAGTAACTCTTCAGCAGAAAATTTCCTAAACTTCCCATTCAACACATAATCAAAACCTAGGAAAAAGTCATTTGGGATTACACTCATAACTTCATTCCAGACTGCTGCTCTTTTTATTGCATTTTCTCTATATTAGGAGAAAATCTGTGTAACCATGTGTTTATAGATTAAACACTAGTTTTGGTAGTGGAGTAAAACATAGTCTTTCACCACTATGAGGAGATAGGTTAAATGCCTCCTTCGTGGAGTACGATCTGTGTAAAATCCAATGTTTAATCACAGTCCTACTTATACTACTTAGTTACAGTATCACCAGACCAATTACAGCAACATCGAAGCTTATCAGAAGTCTGGGCAAAACAATGTCCAGAGCTATTCACTTACCCTGGAAGTTGCAGTAACTCAAATTTGAGAGCTCTGAAAACAACCACATTGCTACTGCTGTTACTGTAGCTGGGCTATGGACAAATGTAATTTTAGTCGCTGATGCTGTCAATCTGGCATCTTTCACAAGCAGTGATTTTATTATATAAAAAATTAATCTGCCCACCCTGTTTTACAGGATGGTTATGTAGAAAATGATGCATTTAAAAAATAGTTATATAATTGTTGTTACAAGAGAATCGGGGGAAATACTCCTAAAAAGTTGTTAACTCTGGGATGACAGACTTTTGAAAATACTTATGAAAGCCAATGCACAGTGCCAAACTCTGGTATTGAAAAATTTTGGCTGAAATACTGGGACATATAGATAACGTGGTCTCAGAAAACTTGCCAAGGAAACTGCAGTCAGAAATGCAGGAAACTGTCCAAGATTAGGCCTCAAACATGCTGCATTCATTACCAGCAGCTGTGCATATAAGAAGTGTTTCTTTATACCACACTACCAAAACCATTGTGGCCTGTCACTGTCATTTTTACAGCAATATGCTGACTTTTTAAGAAACAGGAAAACATTTAGCTAAAACAGAAGTTGAAATGACTGACAGAAGATAATTTAAGGGAATTTTAATGGCTTACTGAGTTTGCAACGTAGAACTATGCCAAGTGCACATATATTTAAGATTTTACTTTATGTAATAAAATCCACTAAGAAAATAAAAAAGTTGTGTTGATAATATTTTAATGTTAACTGTAAGTCACAGGTGCATACCCTAAAAAATTCCTTTAAAAGCCAGAAAGGAGAAAATGATATGACAGTAGTATTATTATTTTGAGCATTAGGATTTCCAGTTATTATGTCTTCTTTTAAGATAAATTCAAATATGCCTCCATTAGGGGGAGTTACACATTCATCACTAAGTGCTTCAGATTTTGAGACAGTTTGGTGTGATAGATTTTTCTCTTTGATGTTTTCATTAGCTTTTAAAATACCCTGTTACTACGAGTACTGCCTTGTTTCTCTGTAGTGGGACACATTTTGAAACTTGTTTATTCAGTATGCAAAATTTTGTAGCAAAGAAGGAGGTCCAAATTTTATCAAATTCTGACTACTTTAACGTAAAAACCCTATTACAATACCAACAATATCAAATGTAGGATTTTCCAGAAGGAAATACAGATTGTAAGATATAGAAAAATATGGAGCAAAAATCTTTCTCTCAAGCAGTTTTTCCTTGGACAGCTTATTTTTTTCTTTCTTTTTTTTTTCCCCCCATTTCTGCCTCAGGGTAGTTCAGAAAATCCATCAGTGTCTGGTTTGTTTACTTTGGACCATGAGAGTTTTAAATAGCAATGTGACCCTTGTGCTGGATGTTAGTATGAGTGTTATCAAAGAGGCAAAAATACCAATGGACTTCAGCTGATAAATTCTTGTGCCAGTCTTTAGAGTATAATAGTTTTAGATGAGGTATTGAAACCATGTACTTACATGCCTAAGCACTTTCTATCTAGCTAAGCTTCTGTGTAACGTGGATAGTGACAGATCCCATTCCTTTATTTAAAGAACTGAGAACCACAGCTAGCTGAATTCTCTGTGGAGTAAATCAGTAAGTCCTCAGCACGTTTGTCATACAGCCACAATAGAAGCCACTGTACCCTTGCATAGACCTCCGAGTATTTTTCTCAGTTTCTGTGGTCCAGCTGCAGGAAGCACTGGCTTCTGGGAAACTTCAGAAGAATTTCTGGAAGGCCACAGGAGTAGAAGAAAAAGATTTCAAACACTTGCAACCTAGGTTTCCAGTATACCACATTTGAGAGCTTGTGTCAAAATTAATGCCAGTATTAGTATTTTGCTCTTCAGGACAGAGCCTTACTGGACACTTTCTCTCCTCTCCATATATATATATATATGTGTGTATGTGTGTATATATATGCATAGATATCCTCTTTGTATAATTTGGATCTCTGGGTGGTGGACATGGAGATGTGATGGTAACTCGTTTACCAAAACTAGGTTGAGACATTAAATGTGGAACAGAGGTCTTTCTTGTAATAAAAATAATATTTTTGCATACATTTTCCATACAATTTTAAGAACAAGCCACTTTCCATATTTTTCTCCTATTTTGACCTCATTTCTACCAAGTACAGAGCAAATGCAGTGAGTATTTCAACTCTAATGAAGCATAAGAGTCCTCAGTGAATGGGAAGGAGGGAAGAGTAATCCCCAACTACGGGAACTTCCAGATTCTTGAGAAAGGGCTGATGATGTTTCTTGCAGTGTAATAGGTGGCAGGGGAAAGCTAAAGCAAGTTGCATGCATGTCCAGAAAATACTTCAGGAAACACTCCTGTAGAAAGCACAGTGAACTCTCTGAGACATTGGTAAGGCTTTATCTAACTTTTTTTGCCAATATTAACAACAGCTTCTATAAATTTTATTGTCTTCATGACATTTGCAATAAAATCTGCATTTTTACTGAATGCTTTTTTTACCTTTGAACCTTTCTTCAGCAGCTCGACCCTGACCATCTCAGACGTTTGACCTCAGAACAGATCCAGTCACACTGGCATTCTCAATCCTAAATGTGGCATTTGGTGGGTAGGAAGAAGGGACAGGAGGGGAATCCTTTCTTAGGACTTGTGCTGATTAATCAGCAAGCTGAAAACTTCTGTGTCATGCCACTGGCTTTTGTGCACCTCTAGTATATACATACTATATTTAGTATCTTTATTTTCCCTGGGAAATACCTTTTATGCTTAATATTCTACCACTTGCTCACATTTTAAGGGCTATTACATGAAAGATTTCAGCTGGCCTTTGAGTTCCATCTCTTGGCAGATAACACCAGAGCTTGCAAATCTGCCAGTGCTTGTGGGAAGGTCTTTAGTGAAATCATTTGGATGATGGTATTAGGAAACGAGAGTGATAAAGTTGGCTGCTGTGAAAATAGCAACTGAATGACAGAGCCAAACTTCTGAAGCTGTTCAACACACGTGTATCCGTGACGGTCTGACATCTATGCAATGGCCTTCCAAGCAGATAAATGGAGTACAGGGAAGACTCGAGGGTCTATTACGTGTGGTAAATTCTATGTAATATACTGCATTTGGGAAACATGCAATGGTTAGCTTTGCTTGAAATAAATTGAGCCTAACTGGTGCTTGTAAGACCTGCAGCACAGACTCATGATTCTGTGTGTGAACACTAGGTGAACACATTCACTAAAATATAGTGAGCACGCAAAAATCCTGAAGTATGGATAAAATGAAGGAAGAAATATTTCTTCCCCTTCCTCCTATCTTAACTAAATGATAACTTTAAATTCTTGATTGTGTCTACAACCTGTTTCTGAATGCGCCACATCTGCTTGTATCAAGTAACTTGCTGTTTGGCATATTGGCAAATAATGTGTTGGGTTGAATGTGGAAAATGATCACCTACTCTCGAGGAGAATGATATCAAATAAATAACTTGAAGGTGTGCCATAAATGCAAGTCTAAACGCACTACAGCACTTAGTCTTGTGCCTATTAACCTACCTATCACCAGACATTCATCATCTGCCTGACCACGTACCACAGGAAAGTTTGTTGTGTAGGCAGTTCTGAGTCTACATAAAGTGCACATAAACCCTATTCTTATGGTTTATGAAGAACTTCCCCCCACCTCCCCCCAGAAAAGGCAGTAGCCTGTATTGCACTTTTTTAAACATAAACCAAAGTTGCCTTTTTTGAAAGCGTTTATTTTATTTTAAACATTTGATTGTTATAATCATTTTGCACATAGACCACTTGCAGAGATATGGCTCACACCAGGTGTCAGAATAGTGTGAAATAATTTTTATGCCACCTTTCCAAGGCAATAAATGTCATATAAGCATACACAAGTGCAGATATAGTACTTTTAGATGAACATTCTCAAACTGTATGTTAGAAATCTGTTTGACAGACTTACCCAAAGGATGACACTTTTTTCTGATCTTGCTAAGGCAGCAACTGTATAAAAAGAAAATTTGCTCTGGTGGTTTGTTTTTTTTTTTCACCAAAGAATTTTGATGCAAAGGGAGGGAGGAAAAGCTGTCATTAGGAGAAATAAATGGTTTCTTTCTATGGAGGAAAAAAAAAACCTGACCAAAATGATACAGTGAGTTTTTGGTTATCTACGCTACAATAAAAAGAGAAAGTAGAAGGTGAAGGACAGCAGCAGCTGAACTCACAGTCCTGGCCACATAGTTTCTGTCATGATCAGTATAATGCTTATTCCAAGAAATATGTGAAATATTTTTTCACATATTAATATAATCACACGGATATTGACTTTTTCTGCGTATGCCTGTGTTTTTTAAATACCATTTTAAAGATGTCATTTTGGAGAATTACCTTGATTTTTTTTTTTTTTAAAAAAAAAAAAAAGATGATCAGGAATGAATTTACACTTTTCTAGAGGTATGAGATTCCAGCTTCGTTGTTAAGAAAAATAGAGTAGGTTTTCCAGAGATTGTTCCTTTATAAGGAAAGGATTCTTCTGCTGGTTGTCTTCACCAATTCTAAGAGACTCACAATAAGGTAGTTTTTTTCACAAAAGGCACTTCTCTTCGTCAGACCTCTATTTTACCCTAAATGGATTCTTTCAAATAGCCTACAGATACTTTCTTTGTTAAGAGATGTCCTGTATGTCAGGAGTTTACATAACAAGGTGACTTCTATTTCTTTCCAGTTACTTTTTTATGTCACTTTCATTTGCAGTAAGTATCTTCCTATTTTTGACAAAAGTATAAATTTATAATTAAAAACAGAGGGATAATTAAATCAGACGGATTTAGAACTGTGGACCCAGGAATTAACTGTACACCAAAACTGAAGTAAGTTGGAAGCTGCTTACTATGAAGACTAGACTCTCAGTCTCCAGTTTGGAGCATTATCTGTGCAAGCAACTGCTTCTTTGTTTTTTCCAGATGAAAGCCAGTGAGTAGCAGATGCCGATAGAGGTCACTGAAAAAAAATGAGAAAGCAATAAAATAAATTAAGGCAGGAAGATGGCACAATTCTGTATGTTTTAGAATCTTTAATAGTTTTCTCATTAGTGTCCTGCAGTGAGATGATGTGTCGAAAGAGTCTCACAAGTTACAAACACAATTCAAATACATAGAGAGTTCAGATTAAAGAGAGATATAAGGCTTAGATTATAGTTGGATTTTTCTTTCTTCAGTGAAAGGCTTAGATTTTTTTTTTCCTAACATTCTATTGCCTTTTCTTCTAAAAGTAAGTAAAATGACCTGAAAAGATGAGAGCATTATTTTTTATTGCTTCATCTCACTACTGTTACTTGTATAGCAGTTATTCAGAAACAAATAGGATTAACCTTTTTTTGGGGTGGTGGGGGGATATTACTTTCAAATGATTCGTTGCTATATCATCTATTCCCCCACAACTCTCCTGACAATGTCTTCCTCATCAATAAGCAGTACTACAAGATAAGGGAAGCACGTATGTTTTGTGTTTCCAAGAACTGTGTTAATCATTCAAAGTGTATGTGGCCTTTATCTCTGCTGACTGACTAGTACTGTGTGCATTTGAACACAGAAATGTATTAGTGAAAAAGTAACTAGAACTATATAAGTACAATGAAAAGCGTCTTGATCAATATTTACATCTTTAATAATTCTGATTTTGGAGAGCAAGATACTATATTTGTATAATAACTATAAAATTGCATTTTCCCATACTTTTATTTATGATAGAAATTAGTGTAGAGTAGGATGATTCTAAGCAGGGCATTGTACTGTTACCTAAAAATTTGCTGCTTCTTATACAAAAATATTTTGCATTTTTTACCTTGCCTCATATTGCATTGAGCTCCCTGGGAAATTTGTCAAGGAGCAGAGGAATGTTATTTACTTCAATATATTTATCTACAGCACTCAAAAATCACAGTACTAACCATACACTTAGGAAAAAAAACCCATGTATTATCCACTTACATTCAAGAAGAGTGTCATAATCCGATCATTTTTTGAAAGGACTATATTTTTGCTGTAACTCTTGCCCTACCCCAGTTTCATCTACTTGCTTACAATTTCCACTAGTATTTTTGCTGATATGAAAATGCAAAATTCTTAATACACTCTTGCAAGGTGTTATAAAAAAATGAAGTTAGGCTGTATCTGTGTGATTGAAAAGGGGACAAAAAAAGTTTATTGTTTTCAGATTTGAACACTGAATCTGTGAGCTCATCATGGTCTTAGTCTGTTCTCATTTAAATCAGCATCATTACTGCATGAAAATGGCTCATCTTATTCTTGTGAGAAAAATATAGTCAATGTAGTGTACTATTTAAATGCTTAAGAACTGCAAGATGTTCTACATGCAAATATATTTGCACACATGTGCTTTCTTATTGGGAACACATTAAACTACTAATCCTGTTTATATCACATAATATTCTTCAGACTTTTATTTCTAGACACGAATTTCCCTTTCTTTAATGCACCTCTAGCAGGAACTGGAAAGCTAAATTACAAATACTTTACTTTACTTGATTAAGTCTGTTTTATAAAACAATCATGAGAATGTCTGTTGCTCTTATAAATGATACTTTACCTGACTAAAATCTTTCTCTTAGGCAGTGTTTAAATTTTGTAGCTTAATATCCTGGTTGTATGAAAAAAACAGGTTCCAAAGTGATGTACTGACGCCTTGCAATTTCAGCTTCCAGGTAGATACTGCATTCATGCTTGTTTGTAATGCACATGCAGACAAGTGTTTCTTTAATACATCTAGCATTTCAGTAGAAGTTTCTGTAATACTAATTAAGTATTTATGATTGGATGTCTTAGCAGGGCACTTAGGCTACTACTTATTCAAATAGGTGAATTAGTAGTTGGCTAAAAAGGTGTTTGTTCCCTTTTAATGAAAGTCACTGGTCATCACTAATGTTGATAAATAGCTGAAATTAGTATCTCAATGATGAGACAAAGAAAGGTTCAGTGATTAGGGTAGGCCTTGGAAGACTACCTGGCATCCTGTTTTCCCTCTCCCATGGAACTACTTTTGCGGTATTGATGACTCAGCTTTGTGTCTCGATTTTCCATGTTAAAGTGGGCATAATAAAGTTTTATACTTTGGCATGATGATGCTCAGAGAACACAGTATTAAGGACTGAATTGTTACGTGCTTCAAGGAGCACAACTACTTGTACTTGGACACTCTAGTCTAATGACTACCCAGAGTCACCTCCAGTGTAGCCTCTGAGGGTCCTTCCAGGTGTCAGCTCGAAGTGATGGAATTACCAACATGTCAGCTCTCTGTAATATTACCTATGCTTAACAAAAAGTGAGTATGGCTGTCTGTTACTATTTTGAAATTCCTGAAAACTCAACACAAATTCAAACATAAATATAAAAATTAATCATCGTGAAGAGGCTGCGATAGCCCTCCCTCCTCAACCAAATGCAAAGAAGACACTTTGAAAGCTGAAACAAAACCCTGCCTCCAGAAACTAATCATATTCACAGTTCTCCCTTGTTTTCATACACTCTGGAAAAATATGAACTCTGCAACATGCTATGAAGCCATAAAATTTGAGCTCTTCTGGATCAGGGATGAGAAATCAGTTCCAAAAGCTCTGAGTTCCCACAAAGAACATCCTGTTAGCAGTTCTTTGCCCTTTTATACCAGCAAGGCCCCAGCTCAGTTGTTTTTACTGATCTAAATTGTGGCAATATCACAGAGTGAGAGAAAGATAAATTCTTTCACATATGTCATGGCCAGCTGTGCAGTACCTTTCAGTCCTCTAAAAAAAGGGTAAGTTTTCAGGTGACCCTTCCAGTGACCTGAAAAGGCCACTGTGACTTGAGTTCAGCAGGGAATGCATCTCCATTGCCCGTAAAATGCAGCTTCCAGTAAGGAAAGTAAAAGCGGCTACTGTAGTGATAAATGTACCTGCAGATAGCTACATGGATTAACACAGTTCTAATTTATTCTACATTAAGAAAAGGGACTATAATGAGTTATTAATAAAGACTAAAAATGAGTTCAAATTCAATGGTTAATGCTCTACATAATTTACTCTAATAATCCTTCTGACCAAATCATTAAGAAAAAAAGTTCTTCTCACTTTTCTTCACTCTTTTCCCATGAATGAAACATAGATGCTGTTCTTATCCCCCAGCGCTGACCCCCAAAGTTTTATTTAAGCTTTCTACTATTTGAGCATGAGCAATGTCAGCATAAAGTGTGGCATCCATGCTGGAGTTTGCTTCACTCCCATTTGTATACTCCAAATAAATATTTTCCTAAGTAAACATCTATGTTTCAGATGTCTTTAGTATTGCACCTAATAGATTTCATAAATCATTTGAGCTGGCATTAATGGGACAGTGGAATCACAGCACAGGCAGCATCAAAGCAAAGGAAAATTCCATTGCGGCAGGATGAAAGTGGAGAGAAGAGGATCTCCTTCAGAGACATTCAGGTCTGTTCCTCCGTAGAGACATCAGGGACAGCCAGGTAAAGGCAGGTCAGTGCTGTTGCCATTAACATGCAGAATCTTACTGCAGTCCTCAGATAGCAAACATACAGTGACATGTGTTTGTAGAAAAAATGGTACAGACAGTGTAGGGTGGGTAGTGACAAGGTAGCATCCTTTTGGAATAGAGGGATTGTCGAAACACTTTGTGGCCTCCATAGTATCTCACTCTTGGAGAACGCAATATCCTGCTTCCTGCTCAAGTCATGGCAGTTTTCTGTAGAAGAGGTGTAATTACAGGTGCTCTCTGAGGGCAGCAGTTCTTAAAAGAGCTCTGGAGCTCTGCTTGTGCTTACTCCAAACATCCCACTCCTCTTTCTTTCAAGATCTCTAAGGATTTAAGCGTTAATTACCTACTTGGTAGATTTTCCAATGGCAGACACTGCTTATCCATAGGTACTCCATTCACACAGCTTGGTTAGGGAAGTGATTCTTCCCCTCTATTCTGCTCTTGTGAGACCTCACCTTGAGTACCGCATCCATCTCTGAAGCACTGCATCCAGCTCTGCAGCCCCCAACATAAGAAAGACATGAACCTGTTGGAGCGAGTCCAGAGGAGGGCCATAAAGATGATCAGAGGGATGGAGGATCTTTCCTATGAAGACAGGCTGAGAGAGTTTAGGTTGTTCAGCCCAGAGAAGAGAAGGCTCTGGGGAGACATTAGAGCGGCCTTCCAGTACTTAAAGGAGCCTACAAGAACCTTGGAGAGGGACCTGTTATAAGGGCACGCAGTGATAGGACACGGGGTAATCGCTTTAAACTGAAAGAAGGCAGATTTAGATTAGATGTAAGTAAAAAGTTCTTCCCCATGAGGGTGGTGATGCACTGAAACAGTTTGCACTAAGAGGCTGTTATATGCCTGAGGCTGGATGGGGTTTTGAGCAACCTGGTCTGGTGGAAGGCATCCCTGCATGTGGCAGGGGTCTTGGAACCAGATGATCTTTAAGGTCGCTTCCAACACAAACAATTCTGTGATCTAATACCCCATTTATTACAAGTAGACCTCTTGGAAGAGATGCAGAGAATATGAGTGTTGCTGTGGAATTGCTACAGACTTTCTTCCTTAACTGACTTTATTGGTTTAAGGTTTCATCTCATACCTCTCATCTTGGCCAGGCTTGGAGCTATCGCAGATGTGAGTCTGCCCCAAATCTGAACTGCAAAAAGCTTCCAATTTTCAGCAAAACACCCACCCCCCACCCTGAAGCAAACTATAAGTGTAAGTCAATGGTAACTGTATTACAGTTCCTCCTTTGTACTAAGTCAAAGCACATGTCTGTTACATATCTTACTCAAAGAGCTTCAGTTTAAGATGTAGTATTAGCACTATTACTTTGGAGGTTTTTTTCAGTATTTTTCCCCATTGCCAGCCAAGATTGCCCTCATCAGGACCTGGATACTGAGCTCATTATTTACCCCCTATTTCACAGAATTCTACTGTTTCAGCCTGTATGGTCTTTGTTTCTCTAGGAAGTTGCAAATGAGCACTAATTGTGTGAGCTTTTTGAATATTATTACATTTCTTATGAATAATACATCTAAAATATGTGCTTTTTATTGCAGTCTTCCACATAACAGTGTTGAAACATACTCTGGAATGGTAGTATCTTCCCTGGAAGTCTTGTGTAGTCATTAACAATATCTTGATCTGATTTTTGGCAGAACGTGGCTTCTGTGTAGCTGCTGTCATAACTCGGCCTGTGTAGGCAACAGACCTGGTAACGGTGTGAAGAAAGTTGAGGTTAGTCACTATTAGCAAAGATCCAATGTGAAAAAGGGAAAAGGATGGTACAAGAAGTTTTGTAGGAAATGTTGTATATCGCTGTGTATCACTGTACTTTCTAAGCCAGCTCAGAAGGAGATTTTTTTTTTTTGTGTAGTGATGTTAGGAATGAAGTTGGAGATACCGTTCCTACAAACATTTTGAAGGAACTCCAGCTCCAAAGGAGATAATTAAAAAAAAAAAAAAAAAAGAATAGAATTCAAAAATCTCCTTAATTTTAGTAAGGACAAAGGCACTAACTTCCGTTTGATTTCCAGCTGCAAATAGTGTTTTCTATTGTGACTGAGCACATCAGTGTCTGCACGTTTTGTAGGCATCTAGCTGTCCTGGCTCTCTACAGTATTTCAGAAATTAACGGCGAGTGATGCAAATGCTGCATTTTTGTGTCTATTATTTGATAGCTTTATCTGACAGCTATGACGCATAATGCAATGCACCTGATTCTTGTGTCCAGCCAGATCAAGCTGCAATTCGGAAGACTCCGTGAGAAGCGGACTTGATTACAAATTGTCACGTGGAGTGTTTTGAAGTAAGCTGGGTGTATGATACTCATGCCGGTATAGATGTGAAGAAAAACTATCTCCTGGGGTGGTAAGTGGAGGGGGAGGTGTTTCCGTTTCAACGAAAGCACAGGTGGTGCGGGGTGAGAGAGAGGAGCGGCGTTACAAGCCGTGCGCTGACACAGGGGTCCAGGCCCTGGGCTGGTGCGGGTCTCCGCAGCCCGAGCGGGGAAGGCGGCTCTCCGGCGCGGCGACGGGAAGGAGGCGTGCGTGAGCCCACCCTCCGTAAATACCCACTTCATCGCCTGTCCGCCGATGCCTCGCAGACTTCGGCGGCAATTCGTGCGGGAAGGAGGGAGTGCGGCGCAGAAAGTTTATTTTGCGTCACGGCGAATCTCCGCTCCGCGATAAAACCCCTGCGAGCCGCGCAGCCCCGCCGCGGCCCCTCGCCTGCCCGCGAGCCGGAGAGCGTGCCTGAGCCGAGCTCTGCGAACGCAGCCGCAGGCACAGCTTCGCCCGACGCTCTCTCCGGGAAGAATCCTTCTGCCCGTCCCCGGAGCTCCTGCCCTCCATCCGTAAGCGCTGGCGGCCGTTCCGCGGCGTCCCCGAAAAGGGTGAGGCGGGGCCAGGCCCGGCCCCCGCTCCCCGCCGGGGAGTAAACACCGCCGCCTCAGCCTATGGCGGCGGGAGGCTGCGCGGGGCCGGGGGCGCGCGGCGCTCCGCTCCTCTCCGCCGGGCGGGTCGGCACAGAAGGCGGCGGAGCGGCGCGGAGCGGGGCGGCGCGGCGAGGTGGGCGCGAGGCGGGGCCGGGGCCGGGGATGGGGATGGTGGTGGCGGCGGCGGCGCGGGAGAGGAGGTGGTGCTGTTGCATCCCCCCCCCCCCGCCCCCGCGGCGGGTCGGGGGCCATCGCGGCGCTGGCACGTTCGGCAGCTGGGGCATCCCCGCCAGTAGGCGCCGGCCGCCGCGAGCGCGGGTCCGGCACGGGGTGCGTTGCTGAGCCGAGAGGTGGCCGCTTCTCTCCTCTCTCTCTCTCTCTCTCTCTCCCTGCCTTGCTGCTTCAAGGAGCCCGAGCCGCTGTTTGGCTGGGATGCGGTAGGATAGATTTGCGAAATCGGAGGCGTAAGAAATGAGAAGTTTTTGCGTAATTTGCACTGGAGGTGTTGCATCTGGCCGCAGGGCGTAAGCCGGTGAGCTCCCTCGCCCCAATCTGTTAGGCTTGTGAAAGGGGAAAAGTATAAAGTACTTCTAATTATTACGCGTCCTACCTGCTGTGCTGTGGGGGGGAGTGAGGAGGTGTGGGAGAGGTTGTGCTAGTTGAGAAGTCTGGGAAGGAAAATGTAACTTTACGACAGTGCAAATTACGCGAATAAAAGTACGGAGAGGGGGGGGAGAAAAAAAAAATCAGCCGGGGTTTATTTCTAAGGGATTATAAAATCATTCCTTTAAAGCTTAGAGTAATCTTTGACATTTATGTGAGCACCTGAAAAAAAAAAAAAAAAAGAAACCCAAACCCTAAAGCAGAGAGAGAGCTGTAGCATGGAAGTGCAGTGCTGCTGTGAGCAGACACATTTCTGTCTGCTTCTCATTTAAAGTGCTAGCTCCTTCTTTTTTTTTTGTATACCTAATAAATGATACGTATAGAATATACAACTGTGTCACGAAGTCATTCTGTATTCTTAAAGCCTAATATAATCAAATTCATTGCCTAAAGATGGTGTAGTTGAAGATTTGATCCTTTTCCACTGAAGTGGAAATACTTTCAGTAATTGAAAGCAGATTCACGTCTGGAGTAGCACAAGCCAAGGTTTTCATTTTTAAAATAAACCTTTTGTTCCCCAGCTTTAAATGTCTCAGTGTGCCATCCGGAGACCTCTGTTAATTGCTAGAGTAGACTTTAAGGAAGGATTTGGGAAAAAAAAAAAAAAAAAAAACAAAACAAAACCAAACCTGAGAAACGTATGTCAGCGGTTAAATTTAATTAAAATTATAATGTCTGTATTCCAGTGCATGAACACACAGTTGCAGCTTTTTTACCCAATAAGTTTTGGTTTTCGTGTTAATTCACGTGAATCTGAATTGGAAATACTCATCTGTCTGTAGAGTGGTTTGTTTTGTTTTAAACCATCTCCACCTTACTTAGCCTATCTGCCTTTTTTCTGTTTTAACAGTTTGTTGAATAAAAAATATGAACTTTTGAAGATTTGAGGGAATACCAAAATCTCCATCAGTAAACAAACCTGACACTTCGCCGTGATATCTCCTCTTTGTTAACTTTGTGCCTGTTTTCTGGCCATTACTGTGTAAAGCTTTAAGACACCTTGCCTTCCCATATTTTGTAGATGGGGAGAGAAACTTAGGATGTGAACTACTAAACCCTTAGACAAAGACTGAGCTGCTGTCGATGTGTTTGTTACAAGCTTTGAAGGTAGAGAACAATGGAGTGAGAGGAAGACAAGCACCTTCTCTCCTAAGCTTTCTAATCCGGAGATGAAATTCACAAAAATGTGTGGAAAAGTTACTGGAGATGTCAAGAGTCTCCTCTCCGTTAGAAAGCATATTAATTGCTTAATAAACACAAGGATCTGGTTGCCTGGTGTGAAATGCAGGCCGCCATTAAGATAAGAATTTGTACATTTGCATAATGGCACTAAATAGGCCAGGTTTGTCTCCCTGAACTTCTTGGTGATGTGCACGTAGCCAGTGTAGATCACTTTTTTTTTCTCTCTTTTCTTTCAAAAGGCTATTAATTAGTCTTTCTTTAGCTATAAAACAGTCTTTCAAAAGACAACTAATATATACTTAGGAAGTTCAGGAAGAAGTACTGGAGTAAAAGCTGGGAAGGGGGCAGTGTTCAGAACAGAAAATCTACTTGGTTTATTTTTTTTCATCTGTCAGACTGGGGCTCAAAAATATCAAGCAGTTTAGTATCTAAAATTGAGGTGTTATAAATTTTTTTTGATTTCTCACTCTGCAACTCTGTGTGGAGAATGGTCTCCTGTGTCATAGGATAGGGCTTTTTCTTCCAAGGAGTTATAAGAAGATGATGGTATAGTTTACCAAGAAACCCAAACCAGCAGAACCCTTACAAACACATTTAACGTTTATGTGGTTTTGGCTTACTTGTTGTTTTTACTTTCTAACTTTTTTTGCAGTAGAATTGAAAACACGTGAAGTAACACATTTCATACAGTATGGAATACATGTTGTTTTGGTTTTTTTTTTTCTCTTGAAGAGAAGCAGCAAACATAGTAGCTGTCTAAAAAACATGGTAATTAATGCTATAAAAAAGGTTAAATGTCATGTCAGATATGCGTTTATTTTAAAGGTCCCAAATAACAATGCTGCAAAGCATCCATGTATGATGCGAACTGACCCAACTTAAAGAATTTGTCAAGGTCTGTTCTTGCATTTCTAATGTGCATCTATGAAGATTTAACCAAATTACCAAAATGATCTGATAAGCAATTATGAGATCACTTTGCAACTTTTCTTTCTGTACCTTGTTTTGCATCCCAGTTCACTTGTTGAACTAAAAAGGTAAAGGTCACAGTATGTACGCATTGTACATCGTAAGCATTGGAGTAGTGATAGCAGAAAATAATATTGCACTGTGGTGTTTTCCAAATGAGGGAAAGCAGTAGCTTTCTTGTCTTTTCTGCAGGTCTACCGAGATCTTGTTGCTGGTGATTTCATTCTAAATATGGCTATATGCTTCAGTCTGTGTGGGTTTGAAAGACTTTCTCGAGAGGTAGTTATGGATTTATGCATTTGAGAATAACAAGAGGGCCTCTGTTGAGTGATGTGTAGAGAGATGATGCAGTGAGCTGGTGACTTCACTAATGGTTTGAAGATGTATATACATCCTTTAGGTTTGAACACTTGAAGATTTTTGTACAAAATAAGGAACTGAGATGAAAGAAAGTAACTGGACTAATAAAATACTTCTGTATTTTTCCAACTGAAGGTAATCGTTTTACATCTTAGAGACGAGTGGAAAAAATGGCACTTGTGTTCCTTTAGAAAGCTTCACCTTTGTTAATCTCTGAGCAGAATACGTAGGTGGCTGTAATATTCTGAATGAACAGAAAAATAATAAGTCACTCTCTTTTCCTGTGCAATTGCACTTACAATTCTTTCGATCTTAACTCAGTGGGGGCAACAGAAAGGTGCACAGTCTTCTTTCGGGACTGACTAGGACATTCGTTTATCCAAACTTGAAATAATTGGTTTCTGTAGACTGTCGTAAGGGTAGGTGGTTCATGAAGCAAGTCCTTTAAATGTACAGAAGAGGGGGAGTTCTCATATCTGGAGACAGCATATCATCCTAGTGGGATCTACATGGAAAGCAAAAGATAGAGTTACAGTTTTGAGAGTTGGCTCAGAGTGAAAGGCTTGTTTATGGCTTGTTATATACAGCAGAAAGAATTTTGCATAGCAATAGTCTATGAATCATTGCAAACTTCAGACATGTGGTGATGACTGATGGTAGAAGCATTAGTCTTTGTATTGGGTAGCAGAATTTCTCTTTACAGGAGGTTTAAATTCTAATGCATTCAGAATTCAGGATTTCAGTCTGGATTAAGAAGCGTTACAGCAAAAATACTTAGCCAGGTACTTGAATGCTTTGAAATCTGGACAAACTGCATCCACATCTCAAAGTGGTGGTGGCCTGAAAAAATGACAAAGGTAAATACTGTCATTTCTGAAGATATGCATTGTTGTAAAATTGTTTAAATACATGTAGTAGATTTTCTGCATACTGTTTTCTATGGCAAAGGAACAGCAATTTTTGCAGTAGCAGTAGACTCACATATCTAGAATCATGTCAACAGTGAGTTATGTGTTTTTGTTTCTGATACAACTTACTGTTCTACCTCTTTCTGCTTCTTGCAGAGGATTCGGCTTTACACAACAATGTTTCTAAGATGCTGAAAACAAAGACAGGTTTAGAGGAAAAAAAATAAAAGATTAATCTAAAATAAGATCTCTCACATGTAACTAAAAATGAACATCCAGCTGCTTTGCCTGCTTTTTTGTTCCTTTTATCCTATCTCAGTTGTTATTAGTCCAAGTGCTATTGATGTAGGTTTGGTAGGTTTTTTGCTTGGTATGAAGAATTAGTGTCCTGGAAAATGTTTTGGGATGCAAGAGTATCTATGAATAAAAATTAAAAAAGAAAGTAACTGCTATTATAGAATGGTGTTATTCAGTCCTTTTTCATGAGATTTACCTACGGCTTCCAAGTTGTCATAACTGCCACGCTAATTTTTAAACTACTTCAATTTGCATCTCTAGTACAGTTGCTGACACAAAGGAAAAATATGAAACGCTTTTATTAGAGCAGCTCTTGGTTTAATACTGTAGACCTGCTTTTTCATAAAACATTATTGTACCAGTGTATGAAATATAGCCAGTTCCAAATCTGCAGAAATTTCAGAGTTGTTAATTTCTGCAGAATGTTCTTCCTCTTTAGTCCAGAACTCTGTTAAAGAAAAGACTGTTCTTCATGAACAAGGGAGTTGTAAAAGGTAGCCTGGAAAGCCTTTTATATTCTTTCTTTTGCATAAAACAGAACTGCCTTATGTAAAAAAGTTAACTTTGTTAACCTTTTATAATTATTTAACCATTATTTTATTTTACCCTCTGCTTAAACATTATACATTAATGCGATAGACACCTGGCTGTGCTCTTAAAAGTTTATTTGTCTTTCAATCCCTGTGATAGTAGGGGGCAGTATATCTCCTTAATTATCTTTGTTCAGGGAAATGTTGAAAGGCCAGGATAGTTAAACAAGGCCATTTGGATTTGCAGTAAGGTCGAAGTCAGATAGATGCAAGGAAAGTGGTTAAATGCATTATCATCTTATTGAGCACATCATCAGTAAAGTGACCTTGATGGAGGTGGAAAAAGCCATTTGGCTATTTTATGACAGCCACCTCTCTGCTGGCTTTATCCCTGACAGAGAGGACTTCAAATAGCTTTTTCACAGTCTCCTCTTGTTGCTTTGAAATCTGATTTTTCTTAATTACAGATAATGAGTTAGAGGCTGAACACTGAAATTAACTTTTCTAATAATGGCAAGTTTTAGTACTTAAGAGTTTATCCTTTGACTTGAGAGATACAGAAGTATCTCTAAATTGAATATTAAAGTGGCCTTGTTGACTTACATACCTGCCTTTAAGGGTCTCTTTTCTATTCATGCATGCTTTTATTCTCCTGCTTCTTAAACTGCATTTAAGTTACGCTGTGGACAGGGGAGACAGCATCCAGCCGTAGCAGCAGGGACATTGTTTGTTTTAACGTGTGTATTTTTGTTTTTATGAAGATACTCAAACCATGGGAGGCCTGTGGCTAAGCTGGAAACAAATAGTTTAGAAAATGTATAGCTAATGCTTACATTCTTTTGTCACACTTTGTAATGGTAGTCAGTACTGCTGCCTTAAAAGCTTACAAAAGTAAAATTTCAGCTATTGCATATTATGTATTTAATCAAAGTACTCTCAACTGTCTATCTTCTCCTCCCTCTCTCAGTTGTCTTTTCTCATTCAAAAATGGTTTCTTTCATACTGAATTGGAACAGTGTCATCTTAAATTTCCAGCTTTGAAAAGACTTCAGTGCTAGTTGTACTTTTTATAGTACTCTCTGTACAGGCACAGGCGTAATTATTAAAGAAATTTTAAAACAAGTGTACAAAATAAAGAGATGATGATATCGGGAAAACTGGATCCAAGTTTGAGCACCTTAAGATATAGGTTAATTGGCTGAAACTCATAGCAGAGCATTAAACATTATTAGAGACTAGAGGGAATGATTTATAAGAAAAGATGAAAAGAGTGAAAAAATTATATAGCATAGTCACATGACAGATCTGCTCCGATGAAAGAAGCATCCGCAAGATTTTTGAAGACTGTGTGAACTGAGGTGGTGTATCTAGATGCAATAAAATGGAATTAAGGACCAGAAAAATAACAGTTTTGTATCAAGACACATTTTGTAATGGTAGCATCCTGGAGGTCATGGAAAATATCTCAGCAGAATTGATAGACGTCACACTTTTGAAAGAACAAATATTACTTGTTTTATGTCAGAGTGGAATGTGGCTTTTTTTACCATTTGTTTCTAAATTCTGATGTTGCCATTTTGAAGGTAGATGCATTTAACTTCCACTTTGCAACTTATCATCTCTTATTCTTCAACATCTAGTTGATCTCCCAGGAAGACAGCAGGCTTCTTTCCACCACTCTCTCTGTCTTTGGAGCTGGGAGGCATCTTATAGTTGTGTCTCCTCACAACTTTTGTAGCAGTAAGAAAGTTATTACTCCTAGGTACATAGTACTTCTCTGCTAGGATTTGACATTTCTAGCTGCCAGCTATGTTTTGGTGCAATCTTTAACCCTGGGTTGTAGAGTCAGGGTGTGTATTCAGCATGAAACATCATCCAGGTAAAGAGAGAACCTCCCTCTTCACTCATGCCAAGTTCCCCTTGCCTTGTTGACCTGCTTGCCTCTAGATCAAAGTGCCCTTCGCCTTTGTGGTATAGAGTTTTCTTACATTTTCTGCCTGTTTAATCACTCTTACTTTCTACTCAGCAGTTTCCTGGGACTTATCAGTCATACTTTGCCATAAAGCAGGAGGATTATCTGCATGTGTGTGTGTTTCGTGTGCTCATCTGGAAGACAAGCCTTTTGAAGGAAGACCTAGAGAGTCAGAGTTTGAAAATGTTATTCTGCCTTCTTCCTCTGTCAAACTAACTTTTTCATCAGATAACTTCAGGAAGGTCGCTGCACAAATACACCTATCCATTGTCTTGTAATGATACTGAATCTTAAGATCTCTCCCATCAACTAAGAGACCAGCAGTGGGCTGATGTATCTTGTGCTGAAGAGGATCTCACTGTTCCTTGACAAGTGTGCCAAAAGCACTGTCAATGTTTGAGTCTTTTTCATAGCCTTGAAGAACCTCAAAGACATTTTCTTTTCCTCCCCCGTCTTACTTTTCTCTTGCTCCTTCATTTACCATTTTGGTTTATGGAGCCGGGCACATATTTTATTGCCAGGAGAGGTTCTTTTTGACAGCTGCCCTTTCTCCAAAATATACAGTAAGGTTTGTGATATTAAATAGGCACCTTCAGAGCATTTCAGATAGTCTGTTCTGCAAACCCTACTACCTCCTCATTTGTGCAAGATCCCAGTATTTACTGCTCTTTTTTTTCCCCCTGAGGTCAAGGAATCTCAGACTTCTCAGACAGTCGGTTCCTCTCTGGATGTAAACCCTTCTCCCTAGGTGATTTTTTTTTGTTTTGTTGGTGGAATTTGGATAGTATTTCCAGTTATTCTTCAGCAGTTCTGGCAGCTTTTCACAGAAGAGACTTGTGTATTATTTATCAGTCCTCTTTTTCTCATTCCTGCCCTCCAGCTTTTACATTACCCCATCATCCTAGTTCTTTCTACCTAATCCTAATTTACTGCTGATCAGAGCCATGGCAGCAGAACTGGTTACAGAAGCTGGAAAAAAAAGAATAAAAATAAAAACCTACATCAGACAAAGTTATGTTTTTGCCTTTGAGGTAATTGGTTTTGCTTGCAGTGTTCTCGGTGAAACCGGGCAGAGCTGAGCATTCTTCATCTGGCTTGTATGCTGTCTGCCTTTGTTTCCTGTAGTGTGACTCTACCCCATAAAATAACAGGTAACAAATCGGTCTTTCTGAGAGTGTTTGGTTTGTCTCTGCAGCATAGAGCAGCACTTGTGCTAGAATCCGTTCTTTGATTATTTTTTTTCCCCTGTCTTTTTGCATGCAATTTTATATGTGGGTGGAGTTTCCACGTGTGCTCCTGTGCTAAATGTGATCAGTTTTAAACTCCTATGCAATAAACTCCATGGGATTCTTTACTAAGAAATACTAAAATGTACTTTGGGTCCTATTTTAGCAGACTCTGAATTACCATACTAGGTTTGTTTGGCATAGTCTGTATGGAAATTGTAACCTTTATTAAAGTAATTTGCAGATTGAGCTGTGTTAGTCTGAAATGGCGTATGTACGTGTGTGTACAGTTACATTGTAGCCAAGGGTACCTATGCTCATCTGGCTGATGTTGCACTTGTGTTCATGGCTGTAACACAGTGATTCTAAACAGATTGCTGCCAGAAACTGTTAAAAGGTGTCTTAGAATTCAGCAGGTAAATGGCCATGGATGTGGATAAATCCAGAAGGCTGGCAACGCAATGATACTCAAGTATTAGGAAGTATCAGTTCTGCCTGTGTGCTGAGAACTGCTTGCTGCTGTAGGGTGGTGTATCGCTGCTGATTAGCAGCTGTAGCCACGAGGCATTTCTTCCTTTCTGAGGTTTACTAGATCCTGCAATGGGGTGGAAGAGTGAAAAAGGAGAGAAAGTACAACCAGATGCCTGCCTTTTTCACTTTAGAGGGTAAAATTAGGTTGTCGAGGAAAACACAGATGCATAGTTTTTGTCTGCATGAACAAAGAGAGCAAGGTCTGTTTTCTCACTGTCATGGCACAAGCATCGTTGATGTGCCTTCACCACACACGCCCTTCACCACAGAATCTTGCCATCATTCATACAATACCCTGGGGTCAGTCCTTGATCTATACCCTTCCCTGAATTGTGTGGGTGTTATCTGGAGGAACACTGGTTGTCAGATCTCAAAATTCAGACAGGAAAATCACTATCAGTTACAAGTTATTGATGATTCTGTGCAAGTGCTTGCACTTAAGCTTGCAGTAAACCGCTCCTGTTGAGTTAGTACAGACGTAAGCATCGAGCCTCAGGCTCATGGAAGGGTAGGAGGGAAAGAGCAAAACAAAGGCCCTTTGCAGGAACACACCTGTCTACTCTTAAACAAGTTTGTGTTTAACAGAAACATCTAATGCTTTCGAGCATAATAGTGCAAACTTTATGACAAATTCACGCAGTATGTCTGTCTGAATATTTTTCACACCACCCTCCGAGTTAGATCTGGATTTCTTTGTGTTTTTTTTTTTCTCTCTGATAATTTTTGTATTTGGCCGTTGGGGGGAACCTCCTTTCAAAAAGCATGGCCCTGACAGACCTGGAGAAGATGTGTCCCCCCTGCTCCTTTTTCTTGGTAGACAGCAGTTATCCTCACTTTATTAACTGTTGATTCCACAGATTCCACTTGCAGCTCTAGGGACATCCAAATTATGCTTTTGTTTTCAGGTTTCTTTATCCTTAATTAAGAGCTGTATGACAATGAGGATTTTTTTCTATTTTCTTTTGAACCAATGAGAAAACTACACAAGAATATGAAATGTCAATTCCCATTCAGCACTCAGGCTAGTTTAGTGGCTTCATGTGTAACTACCTTGTGTGTACCAGTTCTCGCCAGATTTGTTGCTCCTTTACCAGTGAAATCAGCTTCAAAAGACTTGAGTTCTGTGTCATTTTCGTATACATTTACACATTTTTGAGATACCTTTAAGAAATTGTGACCACTTACATGAGCTACAATATTTTTAGTTGAGTAAGCAGCAATGAGTTTTTTTGCTGGGTGTATATGTATGCAATACATTTTTTTTTTTTCGGTTCATAGAAACATAATCTTCTCTTATACACACACACACACTCCCACACACAACCCATCCTAGAAGTCATAAAACTTTGTGCAATTATGTCCCTGTTGCTGCAATCAAATTTTCAGTTGGTTGAAAAATGTATAATTACTCCCTTTTGGCTACCCATCTGAAGAGCTTAAAGAAATACACTCAACTCCATTCTAAGTCAGTTATAACTCACCCTAAATAAATTGATTTAATATCAGTATGTGGCAGAGGAATGACTTAGCTAGCTTTTGTTTTAGGTGGAACTACATCTCCTTTACAAAGCCACCATTGCTCTGTTTAAAGAAATTTATTAACATGGAAGCCAAATTTTTGTAAAATTGTGGACTCTGACAGCTATTAATTAGTCATTTATGGGTCCTCTTGTCATTCAAATGCCTTCTGCCTTTCTCGGTGATAACTCTGGTTAGATCTTTTCTGCCTCATTAGGATTAAAATAGAGCATAAAGAGAAAATACTTGTTTACTTTTTACAGCCAAACAGGTAATAGGCAATTCACTGTCACTGAGGCCAGCCTTTAAGATGTGTCATGCTTTGAGGTGATACAAGGCAGATATACGTCTGTTTGTGCTGTTGGTGTGCCTTCTGTCCAGACAGGCGGACATTTTCACAGAAAGCTTCCATGGTAAAAGTCTCACTGACTTTGTGGAAGGATAGTTAGCTTATTGGTCTGATGAATTAGGAAAATGTACCAATAGCAAAAATAGCAAGAATAATGTACAGTTTTCTCTGAAATATCTTGAGTTTTACAAATATCCATGATGTAATTAGTAAAGCAAGTCACTGTGCTCTTCCACACAGTGAATGTGCTTCCTTTCCTTAGATGTAGTACAAGCTGATGTGGTGATGCAGTCAGAGGGACAAAAGCTTCATCTATAATAATATGCAAAGGAAATGGTAGGATTTAATATTGATGTTATAGACAGTGTTTATAGAATCAATGTGATTACATGTCTGAGGTATAAGGAAACCAGTATCAAATCAGTGCATATACATTTTGTGTATGTTCTAACTGCATATACTTTTTTTTTTTCTGATTCTTGTGATTTTTTTGAGTCATGCCAAACAGAAGACCATAAAAGTTAGTGCTATTAGTTTCGTGTAACTTCAGATATCCAAACTTAAAGTCTCCACTATTGTATGTCTACTAACAGGAAACCTGAAAGTCATTCAGAACAGTCTCATTAAGATAGGAGTCCTTATGTCATTCAGACTACATGTAGCATGCCAGTGAGCTTAAGGTACTCACTTCCGAAGAGAAAAAGTGATGGATGTTATTAAAACATATACGTATTCAAACTTTGAGACATTAGAATTATTTGAGGAATGTGTAATTAGACTTTGTCATAATGCTCGTGTATTAAGAGACAACTCCACTTCACTGGAACATGAATTGTACAAAGTTAAGAAACCTGTCGGAGGTCACAGATGAGATCTGAAGTCTAAACATTTGGAGTTTCTAGCTCCTGTTGCAAAATTGGGATCAGTGCCCCCCAGAAGTATTCTAAGGTAGTGTGAGCTTGTTAGCTGAGAGCGTTCATCTTCAGTGCACTAACATGCCTCTGCAAAGATGTGCCATTGTCCCCAGTTCCACACTGCAGCATGGAGGCAGCCCAAGGCCAACACAGCTCTGGTACCTTTTAGGTTGGAAACCACTAGTCCAAACTGTTAGACCAAGATGTTCAATATTAAAATCTAGTATTTTTATCAATTGAACTATTATTAGCATCTGTTAAAAATAGTTGAGACTCTTAAAATTAGGACACTGGAAGAAATCTGAAGCTTTTTCCCACCACCATATTTTCAGAGGAAATTTGTGTGGAAACTGATCAGCATACCAATTTTCAGCCAGATGTGAATTAAAACTGCTAAGTTACGAATGCTTGAGAAACAGAGTGCATAGTGGAAATGACAGCTCAAGCACAGGACTGCCAGGAGCTGCTGTAATAACTTAATATTTAAAGTGCAATAAAATCAGAAATAAGCACCTTTAGGTTTTCATGTTTCAGGAGGAGATTATGACTGAGACTCACTGCTTCTGTAGACAAATTCCCTGCAATTTTTACAGCTATGGCACTAGCAGGTCTTCACATGCCTACAAGAGTAAATCAGTTTTTAAAGAGGTAGTGTATTCGAAATGAGCAATCAGCTTTTTGCCCTTTTTTAAAAATATCTTTATCACAAACATATGTAAACTTTGAAGTGCTATCTGCTGCAGATGTCTTGTTTGTTTTTAATGTACTTAATACATTACTTGGTCTTTCTCAGGTGGGAATCTCTTAAAATCGTATGGTAACAGAATGTCCATTTATTTAATGGGTTATGGTGATAATCGCAGACACCATTCAGATGGCGAGTGTTTGAGCCTTGTTATCCTTTTCATTCTATGAAAGCCTTGAGAAAGGGGAAAAAAAATTTACTGGGAGAGTTGTTACTGTTGTTCTGAAGCTCTCCCTTCTGTCTTTCATCCTTCATAATTGATGACAAACACTGAAATGTGTGGGTTTTTTTTCTACTTTGAAACACCCTTGAAAGAAGGATTTGGAAAGCCATTTTGCAGGAAGCAGGATAATGGGGATATTTTAAACTCCTTCTTTCACGTAAAGGAAAGGAGTGTTTCAACTCATTTTCATTGTAATGCATGAATAATAAAGTACTACAGACACTATAAAACAGCTGACTACAAGTTAATTTTATTGAATATTAACAGGTTTCAAGTGTGTATCATCACAAATAGTTATAATATTTGTGACAATAAACACAGTAAAAGCAGTAGTCTTTGCCATCCCTTAGAGAATATTGAACAGTTTAACCCCAAGAGACTTAGAAATCAAAATATAATGAGTTATGCCTGATCTTGGTAAGGCACATTTCTCCTATACTTCCTGGTAAAATTTAAACAGAAGCTGAGTAGTAGTTTTCATACTTGTCCGTGACTGATGTTAAAACTTGTCTTACATGTTGAGATGTCAGAACTCACATCTGTAGCCAATAAAATAAAAAAATCTTTTGTAGTGTGAGTGGAAAATGAGCATATAAAATCACATTCATTAGTAATGAACAGATTTTAAATGTGTAGATCTCCATGGACGAGAAAAAATATTTTCCTTTCATTATTTCTAACAGGTGTTTTTTGTAATGCCAAAATTCCTGCACGACTAAGTATAAAAATTGACTAGTCAGAAAGACTAGTCAGCTGAAATATTTCGAGCAGACAATATTTTTCTTCATGCTGTTAGAGCTGAGAATGGAGTTGCATACGCTGGATTCATGAATATAGCATAAAACAACATTAAAATTGTTGAAGAATCTGTGGATTAGTAGCCTGTGTAAATTTACATCAATACTATGAAATGATGCATTTGTTAGTATGTGCAGTAACAGCACTTTGATTGCAAACTCAAAAGCTTGTAAATACCAAGAATACATTAAAACTGTGGCACCTGTTTTTTTAAGTGTAAAAGATCCTCACTGACTACTGCAGATAGATTTCTAGAATCAAGTAGTGGAACACTTCTTGCGACAGGTTATAAGTTTAGAATTATTGTGTCTAACGTGTTAAGGACATAATGAAAAAAATACAAGTTGTTTGCCCCCTTTTCTGGTAGACCATAGTTCTCACAGAAACACACGTTATGGACTTACTTTTGTCAGCAAACATGTTTCAGCAGGCCCTGCTGCCCATTCACAGTGGTAGAAGCATCTATTATTTCAGCAAAATAATGTTTCCTTCCATAGTTTTAATGTAGTTCTGCTTCTGCTGCTGCTGACCTAATTGTGTCAATGGTAGAACATTTACTGTTATAAATGTGTTTACTTAGAGGTGTCATTACTTTTTCCCCCATTTTTATTAGGAAAGCTAGTCTCCCATCACACAGATGCTCATCTGTTCCTTGCAGTTTTTATAATGAATAATAATCATCTCTTAAGTGGTAAATATTTTGTCAGCTACTTCACATGATTATTTTCCCTGAAAACTTTGTGGGGGTATTCTAAGTCATTATAAAAAGTAATCGGTTATGCAAAGAAAATACTGGCAAACATTGTCAGTTGAACTAAATTGAACTAAATGTAGCAAGTTTGCTCTAGGGGTACTCCAGTGACTTAAAACAGGTGCTTGCACAAAGATGAGCTTTTGCATGTTATGTTTTCTCCTGCTATATCTAATCCCGAAAATCTTACCTCCACTATATTGGCAGTTCAAATTAAGTTTTGTCCCTAAAGCTTTTCAGTACAAGACAGACCCCAAAACCCATTCAGCTAAGTCTTGGTTTAACTCTGATTCAGATGCCTGCCTGGGATTGTGTGAAGGGTTGTAACATGTGGAGGAGTAGAATAAAAGTTGAAGTTCATGTTGCTGTACCGTAATAAGGGTGAAGTATGTGATTTCCAAGTTTATCTAATGGTGATCTGTGGACACTGTGCTACTGCTTTGTATGTACTATATGCTGTTTGTGTGGGTGGCCAGCATAGCTGAGGGAGGCATTAATGACAAGCTCTTGTTTCAGATGTACTTGGTGTAGGCATCACTTGTCTCTATTATGAAAACATCTTCTGGAAGGATTTATCTGTGTTTGATTTCTTGAAATCATGCTTTTTAAAAGAAACTGAATAAATCAAAATAGCTGGAACAAGGTGCTGGTTTAGAGTTGGTATAATTATTTGTAGCACAGTGAGTTGGCCTGTATTTATTTTACAAATATGCTTAAAGTATGTTTAAAATTAGAAGAAACTAGCAATAACTCATCAAGTTTAAATATCTTCAGTGCATGCAGTTTACATTAATATCTTAATGTGCTATGCATTCATTAATTTAATACAAAAACACCATCTGTATAAAAAAGATCAAATGCAATAACTGGTGGTTTTCCCCCATATTGAACAAAGTATTTATGAGCTAGCATACAGCAGGAAGGAAAAAAAAAACTCCAACCACCCTCTTTCCCCTACCTCTTGTGTCTGGGGTGCAGTTTTACTTTATACTGTCTCCTTACTGGTGTGGTACATGGGACAGGCTCCATTCTTTTTCAGGAAACAAAGTACACCTCTCAAACTGCCCTTCAATTCAATGCCCCGGTAGAAAACATACTGACTTATAGGACTGCAGATTTCCATATAGATCCTGTCTTGAGTGAAGTGAAAGAGAGAAAAAGCTATGCTTATGGCTGTCCTGTGAGAGTTTTATGTATTGGCTGCAGCAAGAGCAGAACTGGTTGCAGGATTAACTTTAAAGAAGTTCCTCGCTACTTGATCCACAGCAGCTGCTGATGTGGTGTTTGGTGCATGTCCTTTTACTGCTCTTCTGTTCAGTCCTGACCTTTCCTAATCCAAAGTCAGTATTGGCATGGACAGCCAGGTTGGAATAGAGTGATTTAGGAAATGAAAGGTAGCTTACTTGCTATCTTGAGGAACCAGGACCTTGTCACTTTGCACTGGAACCTATATGTTTATGCTTTGCACTTTCAAGTTGATGTGGGAGGAAGGATCAAGTCCTCTTCAATTTTTAGATAAATATTAAGTAACTTATTCTAAGATTAAATTTTCATTGTTAAAGGAAAGCTGTAAGCCTTGAAATGTTTGAATTTGTAGCACTTTATGATTTCAAAATGCTTTTGGATAGCTTGTGAGCACCTCTAAAGAGATACTGTGGATGTTGTGGTTAATTATTAGAACTATATATTAACACTGTAATTGGCTAGCTTTGTATTCCTCAAACCAGAAAAAAACAAAAAAAAACCAAAAAAAACCCAACATCTTTCACAGTCTATAACTGTGAGGTAGATAAGATAAATCCTAAAGGGAAAACATTAAGAGCAAATCATAAATGATTGGCATGTATCTGAGTAGTTACAATTTGAGTATCCCAATTCTAGAACTGCTTTATTACTACTTCAGTTTTTGCTTCAAAACCTGACCAGGAACACAGAATAACTGGCATAAAATACTGAGTTTTGTGAGTGGTGTGCTAGAAAATTAGGATATCCAACTGAACTTTACTTGCTTCCCAAATAACTGCACTGCTGCATAGATCTGAACCAAAAAAATGTCATATTTACAGTGTCCTTGAGGATATAGTTTTTATGGTACCTTTCTTTTAGCCACTCCTGCTTAACATCTGTGTCAGTGATTTGGATGAGGGGATAGATTGGACCCTTAGTAAGTTTGCATATGACGCCAATCTGAGTGGAAGTGTCGATCTGCTTGAGGATAGGCAAGCTTTACAGAGAGATCTAGATAGGCTGGATGGCTGGCCAAGGCCAATGCCATGAGGCATTGCCAGATCGACAATAAGGCCAAGCGCCAGGTCCTGCACTTGAGCCACAACAACCCCCAGCAGTGCTACAATCTTGGGTAGGAGTGGCTGGAAAGCTGCCAGGCACAGAGGAACCTGGGGGTGTTGACAGCCAGCTGAACATGAGCCAGCAGTGTGCCCAGGTGGCAAAGAAGGCCAATGGCATCCTGGCCTGTGTCAGGAACAGTGTTGTCAGCAGGAGGAAGGAGATGATCATTCCCCTGTACTCGGCTTTGATGAGGCTGCACCTCGAATACTGTGTCCAGTTTTGGGCTTCTCTCTACAAGAAGGACACTGAGGTGCTGGAGACAATCCAGAGACAAGCTACCAAGCTAATAAAGGATTTGGAGCATATGTCATATAAGGAATGGCTGAAGGATATGAGGCTGTTCAGTGTGGAGAAAAGAAGGCTCAGGGGAGACCTTGTTGCTCCTTAAACTACCTGAAGGGAAGTTGTAGTGAGGTGGCGGTTGGTCTGTTCTCCCTAGTGACAAGCAATCGAACAAGAGGAAATGGCCTCAAGTTGCACCAGGGGAGGTTGAGGCTGGATATGGGGAGGAATTTCTTTACTGAAAAAGGTAATTGGAACAGGCTGCCCAGGGAGGTGGTGGAGTCACCATCCCTGGAGGTGGTTGAGAGACAATTGGATGTTGCACTCAGGGAAATGGTCAAGTGGTTGATAGGGCTGGGACAAAGGCTGGACTCGATCTTAAAGGCCTCCTGCAGCTGAAACGATTATATAATTCCATGACTTACTTGTAACTGCTTCTTAAGCTTGTCACCCAGTTTCAGAGCAGCTCACCCTGTTGCTTTCAAGACACTTGACAAATGTGCAGGCTACCCAAGACATTACATTTATCAGATGTTGCCTTATTAGTCTCTCCTGCTAGTTGATGATTTTAGGCATGAAGTACAGTTCCTGCGTATATACAAAATTGTGGCAAATTTTACCTACCACTAGCAGTGTAAGAAATGCAAACCACAGGGTCCATTGTTTGAAGACAAGAACTTGAAGACAAGTTCTTAATTAACTCAAATTTGAAAGAGCTCAGTTTTTGCAAGTTGAACAAAATGTAGGACTCAGTTTTTCTGTTATATAGGAGCTCCCCATGTGAGTGTAATAGACAAGATTTTCAGAGATACCTGTTCTCAAGGACAGGAGAGGATGAGACAGGAAAGTTGTTTCCCCCATTACTACAGCAAATCTTGGGCTACAGTTGCACTCTAAATCTGCCAAAAAAAAAGACATAACCCAGGAGAAAACAGGTGAAGGAATGAAAGGCGTGGTTTTCTGTTGGGTTAGCAAGTCAAATCAGCTCTTTGTGCAGATAGATGAGTAGTAAAGGGTGGGTGGCAGGAATAGCTGAGTGGAGCAAGGAGCCCAGTCAAGTGAGGTGTTCACTTTTCAGTGGCAGATCATGACAATAGCTCAGCCTTAAATGATAACTTCAATTTTTATTTGAAGCACTGATGACTAATACCTGTGATCTTTTGAAAACCTGCATCATATTCTGCATCTTTTTTAGCATTCAACTGAAGGCATTAATGGTGACAGAACAGCTTCAGTTACTGCAGTGTGATACCTGATTTTGTACCCCACCTCAATGTCTTGTTGTTTAAGGTTTTTTTCTTTGCACGTGGAATGTCTGTAGGGTACAATTGTATTAGTTAAACATGTACATTGGTGGTTGCAGTATCAGTGAAAGTGAAGGTTTCAGTGCTGACTTGCAGTGCATTTGCTATTTATTTACTTTCCTGGCTACCCGGTGGGATATGAGAGTGAACTTGTCCTGCTCTTATTTGAGCCTCAGTATGCTTACTGTGCACATTTGTGCAATTGCTGTGAAGGAAAAAAAAAACAAAACACTACAATAGACTCATAAACTTGAGCAGCTGTAGGGTCTTTCTCTGCAGAAAAATAAAAAGCGTCTATCTCGGTCACCCTGTGAGCTTGCACTCTGTGTCTTGCTGCTACTGTGCCTTGACAGTTCAGGAGCATAGTCCTGCCTGAAAAGCGTGCTGCGCTGCAATCTAGACTGCAGTCTCTCCCCCACCACTCAGTCTCTTCCCACTCCTACTTTCGGGGACTATTTACTCCTTAAAAATTCCTTCTAATGAGCTGCACAAAGTGCATACAGGAAAGAACTTCTAAATAACATATCTCCTTTAATAGGTGGTCCTTAGAATAGAGTGAGATGAGTTAAGCTTCTTGATTTTTCCGGAGATGAATGTTTGCCCAGTTCCTCTGTAGCCTAAACCCCTAAGGAAAAATGATAGTCTGCAATCACTTTGGCAAAGCTAGATGCCATGTAAATGTCATACAGTATCCACAATTGGTTACTCACAGATTATAAGGAAGCTGATTTTTGTTACAAGTGCACTGTCATTTGCTTATTGTCCCTTGAAAAGAGTAATTGTATTGCTTGGTTTTGGGTACCATTTGTGTACTTCTGTTATTTGCTGCTCATAATTTTGCATGTTTGTAGTAACAGGTAGTTTCTCATTTCTGTGAGATCATGAGGAAGTATTCTGAAAAAATGAGAATTGAAAGGCCCAAACCTTTATTCTAAAATTAATAAATGAATAGATGCTTTATTTTCCACATACCAGTCTTTTTGCCATTGGCCCCTTGATCTTATTGTTATGATGATTTTTAAAATCTCTTGAGTAAAGCCAGGCAATGATGGACAAAACCAGACAGTGAACCAACAGATAATTAATTGCTCTATTTTAATTTTTTTGTTAGACAAAGAGCTTATGTTGAGTCATCCCTGCTTTCTCCTGGCACTTCATTTCATGCAAGTCCGCAAGGGAGATGGAGAGAGAGCAAAATTCAGGGAAGGGATATCACCTAATCCTATAGTTTGCCAGGGACGACAGACTGGGCAGAAGGAATGCTTGCACTCTCAGTGCATTTGTTTATGGTAGTGCAGCTTTACTATTTAACAACCAAATAGATACTGAAGAGAGACAAGGAAGAGTGGAGGATGTCAGCTCAAGCTTACTGTGACTGTTTGAAGTAGTACTTACCTGATAAACAGTATCTCTGAAAGATCATTTTGCGTTTCAGTTTTACTGATTTAAAAACTATCTTTAGAGGTCAAGTTCATTCGTTGGTTTTGTTAGGAGACGATGTACAGACTTCATGGGAAGCAAATTCCTGCTGAAAAACCTCCTCATACCAGTGTTTCAGGAACACGCTCTTGGTGTGTGCACCTGTAGACCAACGAGTAGAGATGGAGCACTGGCCCTTGCACTGAGCCTATGCTGGTGGTGGTTCTGAAGCTTGTGTGAATTTTGAACAAGTGCACGAATGTCTCCATCTTGAAGTTCAGTTTTTTCAAAATAGGCAATGCTCTAAGAAGTATATTTCTTCCAATATTGTTTAGCTTCAGCTATTTAATTTTGCTGACAGTAAAGGAGGGAGTGTGATGTGGAAGCAAACTAAGTAGTTGTTATTTAGCAAACATATTAATAATACAGAGCAAAGCATTGAAATATCTGATGTGGATCACTCTTCTGCAAAGCACCAAGAAACACTGCATCTTCGGTGCAATATTTGTATTTCATTGCCTTTACTGATATTCAGATAAAGTGTAAAGAGTATGCTGAACTGTTTTGCAAAATTAGATGGGAGATAAACACCAGCTTTAGTGTACTGAGAGGTACCTGTTTATTGGTAAGCGAAGATTACTATCAGCAGATTAAATTTTATGTTTTCCACAATACTCTTCATTTCCAAATTTTAATATAAAATGTTTTTTAAAATTGATCTTTTAATGTAATTTGATTTAGCTGAGGAAACGTTAAGAGGCAAGCTAAGTGAAGATTTTTTTTTTCTTTAATTTCAATTCAACGTTTTATTTACTGTTTAACTTGTTTGTATTTAACTGTTGGTTTGAAGTGAATCATTTGCTCTGTTTCTCACTAGATGACAGAGCTGCACTTGGTAGATATTAACTTTTGCTCTTAATTCAGTGCAGTACAAACAAGGCAGCCACAAGTAAAAGTTAATTCTCAGTAAAGCAGGAGATATTTACAAAGAGAGTAGATCATCCAAATAAATTGCAGGTTCAGAGTAGTGACTGCCTTGTACGTAATATTTGGTGAGAGTAGATTAGGAAACTAAGTTAAATCAAACAAGTCTGCTTTCATGTCTGGGGCTTTGTTCCAGGATAACAGCAAGCATGAAAACATTGGTTGCCATTTCATGGGGTGTGTATTGCTGGATCTGGGACCAGGCCCTTTAACTGGCATATGGAGATTTTTTCGTCAGTATTCATAAATACTCCCAAATCATCTACAAGAGGCATTTCGTAAGTGCCTGTGCCCCTTTAAACTTAGATGTGATAATTTTATTGTGCTTTTTCTAACCAAACCTGATGCAGTCTGAGGAGGAATCTTCCAAATTCTCCATGATAATGTCTTACAATGTTGCAGGTGCTGGTTCTCAGCTTTGCAGAAACAGAGATTGCTCTCCATTTTGAGGGGGATGCACTAGCTCCTTAAAAGAGCAGTCATGGAAGGGTTCACTGGATGTTGTGGCAGCTCAGAATAACAAAAACCAAAACTGGATCAGAAGCTTTCATGAACCCAAGGTAGCCTTGACCATATTGTACAAAAGGTGAAAGTAGTCTGCACAGCCGTTTCCTCAAGGCCTGTTCCTTATCTGCGAAATCTCCTTATGATAAGTTTTCCAAGCTTGAGATCTTGCAGACAGTGTCCATAGCCTCCTGAAGCATCAAACAGCTTTGAATATTCTCTGTGTTCAGCCTTTTGTGGGTAGGACATTTTTCTGGGGGCAGTGTACAGCACTAATACCTTGATGGGCTTTTTTTTATTATATTGTATGCCAAATACTGCTGTAGAGTTGCTGCTGCTGTGGCCCCATGGCAGTGAAGAATGCAGATGTTGGGCTCCACAGATGCTCAGTGGTGCAGGTTTGCGCAGCTTGTTTTCATAAGTAACCTTCACTATTTCACATATTCAGAAATTATTGTGTGTTTTAACCATGATAGCATTCATCTGATTGTATTATGAAGTTTAAATATGAAGTACTCTGTGTCATGACATAGATCCATGAAAGGAAAAAAGTGTGTCAGTGAGTGTCATCGTGCAGTGTTCGTGAAGGTCGTTTTGTCATTGTGGTGCAGGACTGAAATGTCTTAGCACTCAGGCAAAGTAAACTGGGTAATTTCAGGAACTCTTGCTTTTAAAAGCTCTACTTCTGTCATGTTTAATAGTAAAAAAAAAATGAACTGCTTTATGGAGGGCTTATAGATGCAGTGGCAGAAGGATTATGACTGAAGGATGGGCTGATTTTTGAAAACCTAATAGTAACAGCATCATTTTACTTTTCTGTTATTGTTGCCCAAGGTTTGTCATGCTTCTAGTGTTGCTATTAATGTCTTCTTAAATGTCAAATTCAAACTGCTGATGGTGATCATCTCGTATCATATTGCTAAATATATACACGCTGTTGAGAATGTCTGATGTAAATGTTATGCCAGACCCTCTACATATGCATATTAGAAGTCTTCTTATGCTAAATAGCTGCTATCAGATACATACTTAACTGTTCTCCTAAGTGGTATGTATATGAAACATATTGAGACTTTTTTTTCAGCAGACTTCATACTACTGTTTTCTTTTAAATGATCTCTGATAGGGAAAATTTTGCTTCTGAATAATTGTGACACTAAATGCTGCCAAGTAATAAATTCCAAATATATCTTCACTGATGAACTGAAAGCTAATGTCATTTCCTTCTAAATGTTGCTCTGAGACATCTGTGTGCATGTGACTACCACCTAGCAACTATCACTCAAACGAAGAAAAACAAAAAATGCCTTAGGGACATTCTTAGTAAAACTTCCTAATGTATAAAAATAATAAGTTAGTCCTTGTAGTCTGGTAAATTCAATACAGTTTCAATTATTAATGATAAATGACTCTTCATTTTCTTCTTACTGAGTCATTTTGGAAATGAAAAGACACTTTAAGGCAATGCTATCCTGGTCCTTAAATTAGTTGGCCGGTTAATTGTACGTGAATGACTACTGTGTGCAGCTGAAGTTGCGATGTTCAGTTTACTGCTTCTTGGAAGCATGATGTGCAAAGTTTTCCTCTGATCTATATTGAATTTCATGCATTTAAGCTATTTGAAGTGTACAGTGTTTGTAATTTGGATTGAAACATCAATTACATGCTGTTGGAGGTGTTCTTTAAACACTTTTCTTTGTAAGAAATCACCTGTAGCTTCACTGTGTAAATAAGATAGCAAACTGAAACATGAGTTAGTGTCTTGTTGCTACTAAAAGTGGTTGCAAATGACTGTGGAGATTACACACCAAGGGAATAGATTTCGCCTTTACAATGTTTTTGTGATGTTTCTAGTGGCCTTTAATATCTGCCATTATGCTTTTTTCGTGCTTCAAAAGCAAGGTCTTGAAATTTTAGAGTTATAAATATATTTATTATATTCACCCACATCTGCAGAAATAAAGATGTGTCTCACTTCTGGCACTTGAATGCATAATTGTGGGATTTCAAAGTGCTTGTCTCTTGTTAGAACAGCAAACCTTTGGATAACAAATATGCAATTTTGAACAAATGAGGGATGCTATTTGCTTTTATTAAGCTGGGATTTGAGTATTTGGAGTAAGTATTGAGGGAGACATTTCTTTTGAAATCGAAGTAATATTCCTCATTTGTGATGTTAAAAATATTATTTTTGGCATTCTTTATAAATAAACTTAGGAATCCATGCCTAAAAGAAATATGCTTATTTTCCATATGTACTTTTATAACTTGTGTATTTATTATTATTATTTTCATTTTCATGAGTGTTTCTAGACAACAGCAAAACCAGAATTGAATGCGCTGCTCCCTAAATGTGCCATCATTGCTTTTAGGTGGAAAGGCTGACATATTGATTACAGAATACCAATGCATTGAAAGCTCTTAATTCTATTACCAGGTCATAAAGAAAATCAGTGTGATGTTTTTCAGGCAGGGAACTGCAAAATAAAGATAAATTAACTGGTTTAGCTGACCACACACAAAGGAAAAGACAGGGATAATAAAGGCTGGAATTCAGCCATTACTCCTTTTTTTCATTTATTCAAGGAACACCTTTTCATCTTTTGTGCAGCTTTCTACTCTTGTCATTTTGTTTATTGATATATTCCAAATGCCAAACGCTCTATAAGTATGCTGCTACATGCTAAGAAGCTTACTCTTCCTATAGAAGATTAAAGTTTTCGTTGGTCAGTGTAGATTTCAAAAGCCACCATAGTTCCATGTACAATAAATCTCGATGACACAAACAGAATTTTATAGGTTTAGACATGTCTTAGATCTTTTAGATCTGCACCAGTCCTCTTCATCACAAGAAATTTTAATTCTCTTGTCTATTTTCCAGTGTCCTACCTTGAGGCATTTTGTACTATTTCTCTAATTACGATAACTGAGTGGCAATTGGGGAACCCTTAGGGAATTTTGGCAAATCATTTTCATAAAGGTTGCTCTTCAGGACAGAATGTCTGAAGAATTACTTTTTTTATGGTGGGTTGTGGGAAATTGTATCCTGCATTTAGTAAGGTAAAGCCTGTGAACTCTTCTTCATGCAATAATAGTGGTCTTCCATTGTAAAATTAAATTAGGAATTTGGAAAATATATTCTAACTAAGGTTTACAATTTTAGTGCATTTTGTGTTCATGGCAAATATGATGACTGTTCTGTGTGTTTGGGATTAAGGACAGCTTTATGAATTCAGCGTTATAGTTGTTGATCCTCATCTTGTTGCCTTGTGTTTTAGCACAAGAGTGTTTTGTCATGAAGATTTCTTGCAAGTCAATATGCTGGAGGAGATCAAGCTAGTATGGAGAATATAGAAAGTACAGAGAGGTGCAATTAGCAGAAAAGGAGAAACTATCTAAAGTGAATATATAGCAAGTAATGACAGAAATAAGGGCAAAAATAACAATGTATGTTAGAAAAACACATAAACTGGAGAATAAAATAAGCATGACATTTCTCTAGGGAAAGTCATTCAAGTCCTACGTTTTTAAGAATAGGCTGCACACAGCACTGAGAAATAATACATGTAGAAGCAAAGAGAAGGATGATTTATTAAGTCTTTTCTACCTCTAACTTAGAGCTGTAGCTATGAGATTCAGTCAAATATGAAACCTGTGCCATAGATTTAAGTGCAGTATGTGCTTCACTATGTCCCAAACTATGAATCAGGACTAGTTGGGCACATGATGGCCCTCTCTTGCATTGGATAGATAAATTAGGACATTCAGTAGTTTCCTTATATAAACTTAATATTAAAACATTGGTTATGAGTGGGAAGGAGTTAATCTAATGGTAAAAATGGCAGCGCATGCATGAAATTTAGGAGAACCCTTGCACTAGAGCATATATGATGGATCGCAGTTGGGTATAGATATTATTTTCCTTTTTGATGTTTTTAAAAATGTATGGATGCAGACTGTCAAGCCTGCATTTTGTGGTGTGAAATACAGTCAATGGCATCTAACATGTACAGCAAGTAGGATGCCAAGAGGACCATCTCCATGCAGCTTGGATGGATCCACAGGCATGAATGTCTGGAAATCCAATCTTTCATCTTTCAGAGCTTTCCCTCCCTTGCCAAGATTACACCTATGACAACCCCACAGAGGTATTTGTTGCTGCTCTTGATACTGTTAATATTAAATATTAAAATTAAGTATAAAATATTAATATTTTAGTAGTCACACAAGCCTCCGTACATCTTTAGAGCCTCTTTGTACTAAGCACTTATCAGCAACGTAGAGGCTCGGCTCTGTCTTGAAGAGCTTGTAACATAGAACAAAGGTTATATGAAAAATGAGGAAGGATGGTGAAATCATGTATCTGTATTACTTGTTTTGATTTTAATTTAAGAGTAAAGCACCAAATGTTCCTATTTTCTCTTCAGCATAGCTGTTGGTTGGCTGATTTGGAAGGAAAAACTGCAAATAGATACGGATTTGTGTTTCCTTGCCCTTTCTTCATAGTTTTGCACATTTCTGTGATTCATAAAGGCTTGGAGCTTCTCTTCTTCATTTTAAAGAAAAATTAATTTCAGATGCAATATTAAAAAAGATTAAAGAGAGTGAAATTTATAGGTCACATTCCTGGCTGTTCCCATCTTACATTTTTCCATCTAGAGAATATCCCAATACTAGAAGAATGCTTTTTGTATCTAAATTTTACTGTCTTTTGGTCAAACTGATGACAGTACAAATTGATTCCAGATACGAGATCCAGATTTATTGTAATTGTTTGAAAACAGATGCTGATTCAAATTTCTGCGTTTAACAACTAGAAATAAAATGTCATTGTCTGGCGGTCAAGTGTTAATTTGGATAACTTAAGGGTGTGGAGTAAACTGCTCCAAGGGGAGCCTCTGCTTCGCTTTTGTAGCTGTGCTGTGCAGGAGAGGCAGTTGAGGAAAGGCACAAATAGGAGAACATTGTGACAGGATCTGCAAACTGCCTGGCTCTGGTGAGCTGGGGCTTTGGAGAGCCCAGTCCTGGAGAATGCTCGGTCCATCAGTTGGGCTGTGGTTGCTTACAGTTACAGTGATTAGGAAGAAAATTGGGCTTTAGGTAAGATTAGCTGAGGCCAGCCAGCTTTTTATTCTGACTTTGTAGTAATTGCTGAGCAGAAGCAACTCTGGGAAGACAAATTATTTAATTTGTAATGACTTGTGAGGCTTGTTATAGTTCCTAACACACAGCCAAGCAATGCACTTTGATGATGGAGCTCCATCACAAAAGAACTGCATAGTTTACTCATGCAAAATATAGGCATAATAGAAATATATACACTAACCCCAGTAAGAAAAATCATAGATTGGTAGGACATGGGCGTTCAAAAGACAGCAGACTTTGGCTTTCAGCAGAACTTCTACTGCAGAAGGACTACTTCAGTGTACAGAGATTGAGGGAACCTCCTGCATGGACATTTAACACAGCAGCTGCTTAGAGGCAGGTCAACGATTCACTTCCTGCTTTTGGTCAGAAAGGGACCCAGTTCATCCTTACTTCCACCTTTTCTGTATGCTCTGTTTAGTGTTCTGATCATTTTCTCACACTGACTTTAACTTGTCCTATCAGCACTGTAAAAGTTCACGATTTCTTGAAGTGTTTCTGCTTTCTTTGAAGCCTATTTATGAAAAAGTGGTATTTGAAACAGTGTCTTACTCCAGCTACTGATGATGCAGGTTTTCCACGTATTAGTATTTCAAATGTTGTCTCTGATTTTGAACTGTTTGAGATTTCCTAATGACCTAAACTTTTTTAAAACAGTCATCCTGTCCTGTATATAGCAACTGCATAGTGACATCTCTGCATGAAATATTTGACATCGTTTTGTGTTCTGTGTTCATGAATAAAGTTTCTTCCTTCATGAAAACACTAGTAAGTGTTCAAGTGCTTTGTTTCTTTTGTGCTTCTAAACATTACACATTTTCTAATCTGTTTGCTTATGATTATATGAGACTGTGGTGGTTTTATGATGTTTTACGTTGACTTACACACATTATTGCAAAGCTTATAGTTTTGTGATCTCTTTTTTACTGCCACACTTCTTCAGATAAATCAGTGGGAATAAGAATCAAATGCGTGTGTTGACAAATAGGACCACAATGTTTTCAAATTGATGTCTTCTCAAAGCTAAATAGAGGCATGGCCGCTCTTTTCAGCAAAGCAATGTGCTAGACACAGCTCATCATGGTGTCACTCTTCTACCTCACTTCTTTACTTCAGTTTCCATGACTGATGATCAGCATTTTATAGTCATTTTTAAGAATGTGCACACTCCAACTTCTCTTTTTCTTTTTATTACTCCTGTTACAACAATGTTATACAGTTCTATGGTGTCTTTCCTCTTGTTCTTCTCTCTACACAAGCTAGCATTCATTCCTGAACTCTTCAACATACAGCAGAGCTCACTGGAAGCCCATCACACTGTTGTAGCTGTTGAGATGCAAGGTGTAGATTTCCCGAAACATTATTTACATCTTGTGTTGCTGCCCCTTGTGGTTTCCCTGGTGGAGTCTTCTTCCACCCCCTTCCACACTCCTGGCAATTCTTCCACCCCCTTCCACACTCCTGGCAATACGTGAACTTTGTGTTCGAGACTTTTTTTTTTAGATAGCTTGAACAGGGAGCTATAAAACAATTCAAATGAACTTTGTGCTCTTGACATTCGCTCAGTCACTAGCGCCCTAAGGGGTATCTTCTTGGAGCCTTTGTTTCCCTTTTCAGAATTAATCAGAGACATAAAGACTATTTTGTCTCGAGACCTACAACCACTGAAAAGCAACAAAGGATCAGCACAGATCACTAAATTTCTTATGGCAAATAAAACTTGGCCATCTCATTAAGTATTTATGTATGCTCTCTTTTTTTTTTTCTGCAGCTGTCATATTTCTCAGAGGGGACACACAGCATCTTATCACCACATCCACTTGTCTTTATCTCTCTCTGTGAAACTGCAGTGGGAAGCTCATTCTTTTGTTAGTGCGTCAGACACAGTAGAACTGCCTTGAGTTTAATCATTTTACAATCTTGCAAGAAAATATTCTGAGTGTGCACCATTTAGAATCCATTTGCCTAAGAAAGCCTCTGCTGGCTTTCAGAATACATCATTCTTTGCAACATCTGAATTTTTAAGTTTTTATTTCTGGTGTTTTGGTTTGGTGCTTTTTCAGTTTTCGTTTGGTTGAGTTTGGGGTTCTTTTGGGGTGTTTTTTTTTTGTTGTTGTTAGCCTTCTAGTCTGCATCGTTAATATGATTTAAACCTTAACATAATGAGGCATTTCCCCTTTACGGTCTTAACTTCCCTTCTGAATAAAGGGTTTCAATAATGAGAGATTAATAATTGTGGTTTTTTACAATTTGGGGGTCTACTGCTTGTAGATTGACGTTGCTCTTGCTGTTGAGTGTTGTTGCAGCCTAGACTTTGTTGGCAGTGAGTGTGTTTGCTCTCCTGCCACCTGGGTCACTGTGCATTCAAAGAATATAAAGCTTCAGTATGTCCCAAAGAGTACTTTCTGAGCCAGAGGGAAAAGTGAAAGCACAGGTCTTGAAACATTGCTGCAAAAAGGAGCTAATTTGTCTTCTGGCAACATCTATATGTGCTGAAGTTGTTGGGTTTTTTTTGTTCTTTTTTTTTTTTTTTAATAGCCTGTCCTCACGAGGTGAAATGTTGGCATTGTTTTCTTTATTCTTTAGCTGTTTAGGGTCTTGTGTTTTACACCCAGACAGCAACTGAGCACCATGCAGCCACTCGCTCCCTTCCCTCAGTGGGATGGGAAGAAGAATTGGGGAAAAAAAACCCCAACTTGTGGGTTGGGATTAGAACCATTTAGTAACTAAAATAAAATAATAACAACACTAATACAGAATAATAATGGTAAGGAAAAGGACTATAACAGAGAAATAAAACCCAAGGGAAAAAAAAAACACCCCAAAGCAAACCCAACCAACTAATGCCCAGTGCAATTCCTCACCACCTGATGACTGATGCCCGAGCAGTGGTCAGCCTCTCGCTGCCAATACTGGCATGTACTGTCATATATACAGCCATATGCTGTCATACTGGTCATGATATTCTATAGCATGGAATAGTCCTGTGGCTAGTTGGAAGGGATCATGGCCAGGACAGCTGACTCCAAGTTACTCTTATATATATATATTTGTGATTGTTTGTACCCATGTTTTAGAAAGCTTATAAAATGTATTAGAGGACATAGATATAGGGCTCAGTATGCAGCCTTCTTACAGTGCAGACTGAAAATTAGTAAAGTTTTCTCATGCTTCTGTAACTTTGATTTAAGCAGGAGGATTACCGGGTGCTCACTTTTGTATGTTGATGTGAACATTTGTATTTCTATAATACTCTTTCCCAGGACTGTAATTTATCACTTGCTAGAGGTTCTTTCCCAGCATTCTGACTTCTTATGCTGTGTGTTTTAAACACCGTATTTTACTTTCTGATGTTCTATGCAATATTGGTATTGAACCTTTATGCTAAGCTACAAGCACAAAATTTGATCATGTTTCTGTCTAACATCTTTATATTTCAAGCTACAATTATGATACGGTGCTGTTATTAAGTAATTTACTGTACTTATAGCTTCTGTAACATTGCTACTGGAATTTATTTGTCATTGTCTTCTCTCAAGTTCAGCAAAAATCTGACTCTCTTGTACTCAAAAAAAAAGTTTTCATGCGTATGACACATTTTTTTAACTTTGAATGAATTTATTTTCTCATGGTGACTGATACCCTACTTTGTGTGGAAAATTCAGTCAGTACCTTGTCTGAGAAATTCACACTACATTGCAGGTAGATGAGACAATTTCTCTGAGTAAGCCAAAATGCGTTGTATAGAGGAAAATCCTTGTCGGAGAAACTTGCAGAGAAAGTTATAATCTGAAATTGTGGAAGACAGTGGCGGTTTTCAGTTGTCAGCTGTTTTGGAAAGAAAAAAAAAAAAAGAAGTTGAGGCCAGAAAATAAAGAAAACAAGCATCAGCAGTTGTTATCAGAAATATTTGTGTGCAATTTCACTTTTTTTCCCCTCTCTTTTCATGGCTGTGAATGTTGACAATGGCTATAATACAGAAATTTTACAGCAGTTTTTGCGATACCCTTTACCGGTGCTGAAAATGTATCTCTAGAGTTGTTGTCTAGATCCACTGCAGTGCTTGAGTCATTAAATTCTCTAATCTGGCAGTAGGTGGGTGAAATTAAATTAATAGGACTTTAAAATACGCTTAAACTTGTGGCTAGGAGTGAATTAGGTCCTGTGTTCTGGGCACAGCAGACTTGAATGGCTCCTTTGAAGGAATCCTACCCTAGAGAGCTGAGCAACTTCATGCTCATTAAAAGTAAGAATCGTAACTTGACCTTTGGCAGCATATTCTGTACGCATTTTTACTGCGCTTTAGATGCAGCAAATAAATGCAGTGCTTCAGATGCTGCTGCAATTCATGTGGAGTAATGAAAGGAAAACTTGTCTCCCTCTAGGTAGATGTTTTCACTCCCACTGTTGCTACAACTGTGCTGCACCAGCATAGAAAGGAGTGGCACTACTGAGGTCAGTGGGACCTCAGGGACCGTTGTTATAAGTGCAAATGAAACATGCTCTGAACAAGGTGAGAGGACTGTAGCCTAGAAGCCTGTCTTTACTGTCCTAGCTGGCTGCAGGCAGCTGTAATTATTTATTAAAGTCTGCTCATGGCATAGCAGTTAGTGTCCTGTAACGGTGCTGCTCAACTTCACAATTTGCTTCCTGCTCAAAGGTGAGAGAAAGGCTATTGAACAAGAGCTGTAGGATTATCTGAGGTGTCGAGAGGAGCTGCTGCCTAGAGGGGATGACAGTTTGTTTTGTAAAGTTGTTTTTATTTGAAAGCTCATTTTAGCAATAATTTCCGTATTATAGCCTCACAAAATATTTGAAGCTGTATCTGCTTCTTGGGTGGAAAGTGGCTATAAAAGTAAGATATTTACCAAACCTTTGTGGCATTTTCCCGATGTCTTTTTGTCTTTTCATCTTCCAAATGATGTTTTCTGGTTATTAAATAATGATAATGTGCCTGTTTTGTCAAAGCTCCTTAGCCGCTGCAGTATTACAGCCTAAAGAGAGTGTGGGAGTTTTCTAGCCATACATTGAATTTCTAGTCTGATAATTCTCAGGAACAAAAGTGTGATTTCAGTTGCTTAAATTTCAGCTGCCATATTTTCAGGTAATTATTGGGGGAAAAAAATAGCTTACTGTACAGGAAATGGTAACTGAATGTACCATAATTTTCAAGAACAAGTAAGTTCTAGTGAATGCCTCGTATAATATGGGTATCACTTGCTCTTATACAACGACTAGGTAAGTTATATAACAGTCTTTGAGACATTATTTCATCTCCCTCAACAATTTGTGATAAAATTGGAATGTATGATTGAGTTTTCACCTTTATGTCTTAATTTTATGTCTTCCCCTCCTTTCTGCTTGTTTCTCTATTTGATTCTGTTAGGTGTATACAGTCATTATAGAAACAGAATTTACAGTATTTTGTAGTGTGTCTACATCATGTTATGCACAATACTGTAAACACAGTAACAAGAAGGGGAATGGAATTTTTAAGGAAGTGTTACATTAAAACTTGCTGCAGATGTTAAACAGTAACGTTGTCATGCACCTCTGATCTTGACAGATGCTTGGTCATAATTCTAGCCTGTCTGTAAAGATTTTTATATCTGATATTTAAGAAAAAAAATATGGAATTATCACATACAGTGCATGTAACATTGTTTTGTATATTTTAACACCATCAATACCTGTTAACATGGACTTTGGTGCTTGCCAGTTTACAAATATTTTCTAATTCTGATGAGGATTAACTATATAATGATTTTTTTACATTCTTGCCAAAGCAGAAAAATAAAAGAAATTAATTCTGATTTTGGTAGTAGGGTATGATTCAGACCCAGGTTCCTTTCCTGGTTCTCTTCTGGGTGGCTTCTTACTTTAGATGTATTGTTTAGTCTTCCATCCTCCCAAAGGCTTAAATAAGCAGCCCCAAACCTTAGTTTCTCTCCTGTCACTGGCAGTCCTTTCCATAGTTGATGTCAGGGACATGCTCTGCCTTATTGTCACTTTAAAGTCTTACAGATTTTTCGTTTAGCACTAAGTGCCACGGCTTCTAAGAGGAAAAGGATTTCTTTTAATAATTAAAAGAGGTCATGTTTCCTCTTCTGGTGCTGATTTGAATGAACAGGGAATTGTTCTGAACCCTGTGTCGTTGGCAAGTGAGGGTTGCAGTCAAACAAGCCCCACTGGCAGCATCTGAGCCACGTAAGGGGTTTCTACTGCCAGCTGCTTTTCATGACCTTCCCACAATGCATGCCAGCTAACTGCCCAGGTAGCTGCTCCCTAACCTGCCTGTCCAGACAGTCCCCATTTCCCCACACATTTCTGAAAACATAGCCTTTTTAGCCTGTCATTTTTACATCAGGGAGTTAGGAGATAAGTGCATGGTTGTGATGCTGATGGGTGATGTTCCCCCCCTCTTCCCCAGCAGTAACCTCTTCACCCCACTCAAATGAGATGGCCTTAGGCAGTCAGAGCTTTTTTACCACTAGAGAGCCTCAAGGGAGTTTGGCCAGTCCCATTTGTGGGTAACGAATGGCCTGGGAATATAATACATTCAGTAAGAATAAACTAAGACAATGCTAAGATATTCAGGAAGTTGTTGCAGCTCTGCTGGTGAAAATGTGGACCTGTGTGAGTTCCCATGCGTGTAAGGGAGAGGGTTTTTTTCAATACCATTCCTGCACCATGGCACAGAAATTCTCATTATAAATATAGACAAGTTTTCATAGTTCTTGCCTGCATCCCGATTCTACCAGGTGTATAGGTAGATGACTTAACTATGATGTAACTGTGTTACCTGAGGTATATACTTCTAAACAGACTATGCCATGACTCATTTTCCCCTTCTTTGTTACAATTTGAAATATGTAGAATGCTTATCGAGGAGCAGAAATAATCTGCATAAATATTCCGAGTAGAAATAAAGAAAAAACAGCTTTAATATTTCAGGAAGAATAGTCTCATTTCAAGTTGTGACAAAATAGAAGTCCTCAGAACTTTAATGACTGGTAATAGGAAAAAACTCACCAAAACAATTTCACTGTAATTCATTGGAAACATTTCCCAAAGATAATTTTGAAATGCTTTGTTTAGATTTAAGCTGTAGAACGTAACTTTTAATGCTGTTTAGATTACATTTAGAGTCCATATATTTTAAATTGGCGAATAGGAACATTCCTGAGATACTTCAGGCTGATCACAGAGAAAATGCTTTGGGAGTGCACAGTTTTTTCGCAGAAAGCTTTACAAGTGTCTCCTCCAGAATCAAGGAGCCTTTAAGTATAATGTTTAGGACTTCTAAATCCCTTTTGGAAAGAGGGGTGTGATGCAAAACTCCAAGATGGGAAATTTTCAGCACCACGGACATTTTTTTTCCAGAATAGTGGCCATTCAAAATACATGCTGTCTACAATTACGGAGTTACAAAATATTGTTTCAGAATATGTGGGCTTGGGTTGATCAGCACACAAATAGATGCATAGTCTGTAAAAATAAAAAAAAAATGTTATTAATGCTGTTCCATAACTAAAACTTGATAATTGAGTTTTCTTCCTCCATCCACTTTGCTCCCTCTTTTGTTTGTTTCTTTTTTTTCTCTGATATTGTGCTCTAAATGCAATGGCATAAAATTATAGTAAAGGGAGCTAAAGTATGTCTGTTCTTAAAGCATGCAACATAGTTGTAACATCCCTTCTCTCATCTTTCCTTTGGACTTTATCAAAGCAAAAAGCAATCCCTTCTTACCTGGCTGTTGCAAATTACCTTTAACAAGGTGATGTTACATGAGAGGTGTACACTTGCATGTTTCCTTCAGAAACCACAACTAATGAGATGGAGAAAAAGGTTGTGATCCGTTCTTTTCATATACTTGTCAGAGTGTCACTCTTTATAATACTTAAATCTGCACTTAGAGAGGTAACAGACTGAGTTTCAAAGGCAGAATCAAAATTTCTGTTGGCTTGTGTTTGCATCTGTGTAGGGAAACATTTTTATACTTTGGAGGGGAATTATAAATGGGGGGAAACATCGCATTATTTCCTGCTGTGTACCAAAACGAGCATGTTTAAAGACACAAGCATTTTCCATACATTCAAATATAACACATTGGACTATTTAATTTCTATTTTACTGGAGGAAGAGGAGTGGGGAAAAGAGGAAAATGTTATTTCCTTCTACCAAAGCTCCTCTCCCTTCTGAAGAGAGGGTGCTGCTGCAGTTCCATGTTCAAGTTTTTAGTAGTGCCCATCAGTGTTTGTTATGATCTACTGAGGCTGTGCTAACAGTACCTTATCCAATATTGACATCTGACAGGGTTACGAGGTATCTTGAGCCTCTGGAATATTGTGGCTTTGGGGAATGTTCCTAGCATCAGCCTGAATTGCCATGCACCTGAGCTCCTGAGACTGAGTTGGGGCTGAAGCTGGTCCAGACTGACTACTTTTTTTTTCCTTGCCACTTCCACGGGATTGTTCAATATTGAAAACAATGGTTTACAGGTAAAAAACTGCAAAGTGTGTTATTTCTCTAAAATTATTTGGTTTAATACCTGGATTTTTTTGTCAAGCATGTTAAAGAGGAAGTTTGTTGTCAGTTTAACAGGACATGTCTCTGCCTTTTCCACTGCAGGCTGTAGGCAGAGGTGATCAAGCTCAAGAAACTTAGCTAAATATTGATAATCTTAGCTGAACCTTTGGTTTTGATTTTAATAACAGGCCTTCAAATTTGTCTTGGTAAAAGCTAGTGTGGTAACAAGGTTGCATTAGAAAGGAAAAAAGAAGCAGATCTGTCTGGATCTATGTCTATACCTCTCAAATTTAACAGAGCCCATGTCTATGTGACTTACTGCTTCTGGGATTTTAATGACAATGAAATATTTCTAACAGTAGTTTTCTTACGCGTGTAAGTTTTGTGACATTTTAAAAAAGTATTTTTCAGTCCATATGCTGTACTTGTTATTGTCAGAGAAAGTAAAGAAACCAATGAGCTTCACAGCAAAGCCACTCTTAGTAGAGTGATTACAGACCAAGAGTACTGATTTAAATTTGGAAAAATTACTGCTGCTTTCAAAATACAAAATCCTTAAAATCCACTATACCTTTGCACAAGAGCAGTGATTGAGAATTTTCCCTAGTGCTGCAAATGGTTTGTTAGTTCTTGCAAATCCAGATCTTTGGCAAGTGACATCAGGAAATAAAGAGAAAGTTCCCAGTGTTAAAGCAGGCAGGAGTGGTGGGCTTGGGGGAAGGGATGACATCAGTAGTTTTCCTTTAATGTGTTGTAATTTGTTTTGTTTTGTTTTGTAGTGACAAAAAAAGAAAAAAATACAGGTAACGTGTGTAAAAACAGCTATGGCCTTGTGTAACCCACTGAATTAAATGGAGTTCCGTACAGATATACGGATCTGCCCACATGGAAGAAAATGTGGGATTGAGCCACAGTTAGAAGACATAGAGTATTAATTATGTTAAGAAAAATTAACATAGAAACAAACTGCATTTAAATTAACTTTTTTTCCTTTTAAATTTTTGTTCACTGCATGTTTTTTTGTTTTCTTTGTGCTTCCCATCCCCCAGAACTACTTTTTCCTTTCTTTTACGTTTTTAAAAAAGTCTGTTATCTGGTCTTGTAAACAAACTTCTCTTCACCATTTAGAAAAAGATGATATGTGTGACTACAAACAAGATCTTTTATTATGTAATCTAAGGCAAAGCAGGTAGCCTTCTGAGGGTGATACAGTTATCTAATATTTTTATCCTGATTATTGTGTTAAGAAACTTTGTTAAAAGTTGAACTGCTGACTGGAATATGGAATGTGTATATAGAAAATGAAATCTCAAGTCTGTCTGCAGAACAGAGGAGGAATTGTTTGGTTGTGACTAGGGCAGTACTGCTTCTGAGGCTTTTTCTTTCCAGTTGTTTTCCTAGTTTTATGCCTGACTTTTATAGTTTGGAAAGACAGAGTTTTTTTCCAGTTGGACTTTTTAAAGAATAATTTGTTAAATGTTTGAAGAACTTATGTTGGCTTCTGTTGAATGGACCGTAACTGTTAAAACACAAAGTATTTTCAGACTACACTCTGCCTAACACAGTCAATCCAAACTAACGAGCCCTTGAAAGTAAACTGTCATGTTCTGGCTTGCCAGACTAAGGGAGATGAATGAGCAGAAGCAGGCAGGCTTCATAGCCTGATAAAGAAAAAGAAAGTAATCCCTTTCTTCAAGCTTTGCCTTCTTGTCTAGTCATATGGTAAACTAGGGTTGCTGAAAGGCTTGTACTTCCTTTGCTTTCTGAAGTGAATAGGTGTCTGGCAAGTAAATGTGTAGCTGGAAAAAAAAAACAAAAAACAAACACAACACTCCACTGAAATTAATGGAGCCAAAAAAACCAGTGGCCTATCTTGTCAAATATACTAACTTCCAGAAGCACAATTAACATTCAGAAATAGCAACAAGCATGCTGTTTGAGTACTATACTTTTAACTTTTGTTTTCTTTTACTGTTTTTAATGGATATTTGTATCTCCTGTAGTGTCTTCCCCATTTGACAGTATGGTCAAGTAATGTAGGAATGTGCAGAGATTTTATATTTTTTTTATGAGCACAGTCCCAATATAATAGTTTGTAGCCTAAAAGATGTCGTTCCTGTCCAACACATCCCAGACATGTATTTGTCAAATAGGAGGTTTGCATTACTATTATATTTTTGGATTTAAATGCAGTAAGATGGACTGCCTTGAACAGGGCAGGAATGATGTATTTTGTCCCTATCTGATTGTGAACAGGAGGAATAAAAGCTTATTATCTAATCAGACATATTTTTAACAGGCTTCCATAATTGGCATGGGACCTGCAATCTAACTAGTTGTTTTAGAATGAAGATGAGATGGTACTTTCATGTTCACTGGTTAGCTGGAGCACACAATACCGTCATTTAGGGGCTGATGTCTAAACAAGGTCCAAGTTTCTAATATTATCAGGAAATTACTTGCTTATTTAATAACTGCAGTAAATTAGCTACAATATTTGGGATTCACTTTTTAAAAAAATAGTTTATTCTACTGTAGGATTTTTACTTTAATTTAACTGTTTTCATTTATAAACCTTGGAGCATGTATGTTTTGGTGCTGCTTCTTCAGAAAACACTACTCTGAATAGGTACAAATATGTGTTTAATCCACAAAGAATGTGGTGTAGACGTCCCCAAACTACTGCCCAAATCAGAAAATAATCAGAATCAAGGCTTAATAGCCTGTGCTCAGTACTGCAGTGAGGTAGTTAAACTGATCCCAAGATGTAAGCTGCTGCTTTGCACATTTAGCTCTGTGTCGAACTGTAGAAGTACACTGGTTCTGAGGGCTCTCAGTACAGCCCTCTGGACTGTAGAAATGATCAGAGAATAGTCCAAGCAACTATAGTGTTATTGAGGGCATTTGCCTCCATTTTAATATTTAATTCAATTACATGTAAATAACTGTGAAAAGCTTTCTTTGCAATTGTGGTGCAAAATAACTTTTCTCATTGAGAATCTCAGTGGTGTTCTGTGCTAAAATAAACATGTATTTGTTTTCTAAAGGATTAATCTTGTAAACCGGGAAAATGTCTCCTGTGGTGGCAGGGTGAAATAAGTGAAGCCCATAGATGGGTGTGTTCATTGTGCATTCCTAATAAGAAGCTCCATCATCACTGTCAGACTTAATTAATGTAGTTTGAGAGGTATCTTGCAGGTTAGTTTTGAATTGGTGTTCATCTGTCAGCTACTACAGTTGTCTCCTGCTTACTTGAGCTGTGATACCTCTTAACCTTTTAATCAAAACCAGCCCAGGCAGAGTGATGAGAAGCATACGGGGGGTGACAGTCACTCAGGAAATCCTCCCCAGTTTTAAGTCTTCTCAGCTGCTTCAGTAAAAAGTGAAACATCTTCTGCACTCACTCATTGGTCTCTGAGACTGTGGAGAAAGAGATTGTTGGACTCTAAATACAGCAATGAGTGAAACCTTAGCACTGGGAGTTACTAGCATGCAGGGCTTTTTATTTTTCCAGTTTTCTCCTTTTATTGAAAACGTCACCAAATTCCACCACAGTTTTTACATAGAGTAGCACTTGCTTGTTTCACCCTTGTACTTGAGCCACTGTTTCTACGTAGATAACATGGTTGATAACTGGACAGTTGCATGTCCAACTTGAGCAAAGATTGTCAGGAGTGTGTCTCCCATATGAATATTGCAGAATATTCTACACAGGGCTTGTATCATAGCTTCACAACTCTACCCAGTGAGAGACTGGCCAAAAAAACTACTCCGTACAAGAAAATGTTGGCTACCTTTTCTGATAGCTATGAATTTTCAAATGACAAATCATCTTCTTCTCTTAGAGATTTGATATCAAGTCATCATTTTTATTTAAGTTTTCAGCTAAGGAAAAGGAGTTGTGATACGGCTCTTGGCAAAGATACTTTCAGACAGATTTGTGTGCTTTGATCTAAAGTGATGCACCATGAGTAATAAAAGATTAAATGGCCACAAACTTTCATGTCAGATTTAGTAGTCATTAAGATCTTTCAGGTATTCTGGAATCATTAATTCAGTTCTTGGTTCATTAAAAATACCTATTTGTTACATTTGCAGTTTCATTGGGACTTCAGAATTATTTTGTTACTTGCTAAACTTCTGTGTCTTCTGTGTCATAGCTGACATTAAGCATTTCTAAATACAACATTTTTTACAATGCACAGTTGCTCTTTTATTTTGAAGTTCTTTCACAAAAAAGTGCAATTGAAAAGTAGTTTTTAAATAAAAAATTACTTAAATTACTTAAAATTAATATGTAAATTAAAATTTTTAAACCTACATCAAAAGTACCATACATGCCACGTGCCTGAGAGCAGACCCCCATTTTCCCTCATTCCCACAAACTCTGTGTGATGCAGTAATATGTCATTTTTCCTTTTTTTTTTCCTGAAGATTTTGCAAATGACCTTTTTGTGGAAATATCAAGGTGAAATTACTGAGGAGTGCTATAACTGTTCATATTAGTCTAGCTTTGATTAATGTCTCAACAAAGTATCTTTACCAGGAGTTCCTGTGAGTTTCTCTTTCGTTGTATTCTGTAGCTGTTGAAGGGTAAATAAGTTACCTGAATATTCAATGTAATCAAGTGGGTGTTTTATTCAGATAATCATTCGATCAGTCACATAGGTATTTCAGGAGACGTTGTGTTTATTATGAGAGAATCTCTCCAGTAAAGAGATAAAGAAATGTTTTTTGTTGTTGGCAAACTGGAACGTTTGGCACTGAAAAACAATGAGATGATACACAAAAGGACATTTATCAAGTACAGACATTTCTTAGTACATTGTTGTTTAGAAAACCAGAGTACCTCTTGAGTGCTCTGAGCTGAAACATGAGACCTGAATTTGGAGCTAAAAATGACCGTTATCTGCAGGAACGCAGATGAGTATCGTAGGCTTTCAAAGCTTAAATAACTAATCCAATTTTATTTCTGTGATTTAATATATCTTTGTAATGTAATGAACTGAACATTAGCTTGTAGCCACAAGAAGAAAAATTCCTTTCTTCAGTGCTTTAAGTAAATTTTAATGAGGAAGAGCTACTGAAGGTAAAGCAGAGTTTCCTACATTCTAACACTTTGTGTTTAAAAGCAATTTCTCAAGCAGGCAATGTACAATAAGTAGAGCATGTCCATACATTTGGTATTTAAAAACAAAAACAAAAAAGTTTGTGATTCAGCCACAGTGTCTTGGTGATGGAAATAGTCACACATCTGTGAATAAAAAATATAGAGTAGAACAACAGTTGTGTGATGTGTTTAACTCTTAAAAGTTCAAAATATTGTGTTTGAATTGAATATGTCCCTTGAAATTTCCAAAATCCGTAGGAAGCTCATTTTTAGTGTCGCTATTTCAAATTCCTTAATTGTTTTCAGTGCATTCTTCAAAGAAGCTTATCCATTGTATGATCCATATCCAAACATATGTGAGTATTCTGATTGATTTATGTGGTTACATATATAAAATATTCATACATTAATAGAGACTAAAAACAGCCTTTATTGAGTTAAGTTGTGAATGTGGACACCAGGCTGCAGAAATGATTGATGGTTTACTTGCCACTTGTAATAGCCTAACAGGATTTCACAAAACCTTTGTTCACACACTTAAAAATTACCAGAACATTTCCTTAAAGAGCAGACAGTATAATCTGAAACTGCTGCTTCAGTATTTCAGAGATTTTCCTAAATGTTGCTTCAAAAAATAGGACTGGAATTTTAAGGGAATTTTTTTTGTGTGTAAATAAAAAACCATGGATTGCAGTTGCCTATACACTGAAATCTGTACTTGGTTGGCTGTTTATCAACAAACACTTTCCAACATAGAAATTGGAAGTAAGGTTAATTATTAAATATATTGTATTATATGTTTTTGCTTCTGTCTGGAAATACGTGCAAGTATCTAGAGAAATAGTCACAGATTTCACCATTTCTTTTTAAAACCTACAAAAGCCTATGCTGCAGCCTTGTCCTCTTAGGGTCCTTACCCCTTAAACCTTTACTGCAAAGTTACCACTATGGTTTCCTTGCTCTCTGGCTTGCTGGAGTGAACTCTGCACCTCATTTGTTGTACCTCCCCTATGATGTACCTACTGTATTTGCAGTTTTGTGTGGGTCAGGAGCGTGGCCTTTCAGTAAATCTCCAGGCTTACCATACTTTGACTTGTCTCATGGAGTGTTACGTGGTGATGCCTGCGGGGTGGCATGAAGCTGGAAAATGTGCTGCGGAAGTGCTCTTCCAGTCCTCAGCTGTACACATGCTCATGCCCACAGGACCACTCTGGGAATAGCCCAAAGCGAAACCCTTAAAACACAAGTCAGCTGGCTCTCGGGTTCTTGGCAGCAGCTGCTCTGCACAGCAGATCTGCCCCTGCTTACATGCTTTGCTTTACAATGGCTACTGTAGCCTGCGAGCCCCATGTCCCTGATTAGGGACCTGCTTGCCTATGATTGCGGGGGTCCTTCACTGATGCCATCAGTACTGGAGACAGCACATTTATGTACCTGGGAACAAGAATTTGAGAGGGGTCACTTTAAGATGTGTAGCAGTCATTCTTGCAAGAGAAGCATTCATGTTGTTGTATGCTGTAATTAAGGACTATACTACTATTTTGCTGTGGGTAGCACCCTCCTGGTATTTTTTTCTACCCCTCCTTTTTGCCAGGCTTTCTTATCCTCAGGGGTCAAATTACTCATGGCCAACACACTCACTCCTGTATCACCCTGGTAATTTACTACAACTTCTGTGTTCCTTGTTCCCTTTTGATTGTCCTCTCCATGTAGTCATGTAGCTCATAACACAAGATAGATTGTATGGCATTCTCTGCTGGGGAAAATCAACACATAGAGCGGGCTCGCTGCCAAGATGCTCATAATTAAACTGTTGCCATGGACAGGATTACATCAATGTTTCTATCAATCATTTGCTGCAGTTTTGTGGCTAGCAGTACTTGGATTCTTTTAGGTTTTACTTTTTATCTTCCTTCTACTCACCTTAGTTTTCAACTCAACTGTTGCAGCACATAGAGAGATGTATAAATAATTGGAAAACAGGGAGAAACAAAGAGAAGCCAATTCCATCATTTCAACCCTGTGTTTGAAGCCAATGTCTTCGTGAAGAGATTGCATTGATTTAGCTAATAGAAATGGCCAGATGTAGTCACTCCCGTTCCAGAGTCACCACACTGTTGTTACTTAAAAGTCTGCTGTGAAACTAACATGAGGTATGGCCAGAGTATTATCAGTTTGCATTAAAATGTTGCAAATGGAGTAGGACATCAGATCTCATAGAAAAACAGGAGCCAAGAGGCTGAACCTTTATTTTTTATTTGTCCCTCATCCCTTCCGATCTATGAGCAGTAATCTGTGAGGTGGACTAACAACAGTATAGCATGAAGTACACTGAAGTATTGGAACAGAGTTTGCTTGCCCAAATGTGTCTGTGCTCCGCCTGCTACCATATCACTACTGTGGTTATCCCTGGTTACAATGATCTTTAGCAAGTAATTCCTTTTGGTGTTGCACTCAAAATATTTGGTATTATAGCTAACTCTAGCATGCAATGCGTTAAATGTAGAAAGGTCCAGGATTACAGCACAAATAAGGTAGTCTGAGGGGGTAACAAATGATATCAAGTGCAGCTGAGATCACTGTAACGAGATAAACAGTGTGGTGTCACAAAATTGCCTCCCAGTTGACAAAACAATCCATATTTTATAGATTGCCTTAAAAATTGAAGGATGGAGTCAATTATAGCCAATTATGATGCTACATTTACTGGAGGAGTTTTCATATTCTTTGGGGAGGAATAAGGAAATGTTCAAGTCAGAAAAGGCTTTTTCATTTGCTTGCTTGTTATATCTGAACGTAGTTTTCTCCTATTTAGTCAGGTGAAAACTGCATCTGAAAGCTGGGAACAAACTATCTTTAGGGAAAAAAAATTTGTTTTAGTTCTTTCCATTTTCTTCACGTTGAGCATAAAATTATGGTAGATAATATGGCAAATAGAACAAGAAATTTAACATCAGCTTCTTTCAGTTATCTTTGAATATAACTGCTGTAAATGCAGCCTGGTGATGGCAAAGCCTGGTTAAGCCATGCACGTTGACATCTTGAATCTGGCTTGCTGCTTTTTTCTCTTTTTTTTTTTCCTTTCCAAATAAAAGAGCCTTTGCATCACTGAAGAGATACCTGGTAGATACTTTGTATGTTGAAATTTAAGGTGAAAGTAAAGGAATGTGACCGTCGAACAGTTTGCTGTGACCCGCAGTTGCTTTTTGCTGAATAGACTTAAAAGGGGATACGAAAGCAGTGCATTGAAGATGATCAGACAGATACCCATATTCTGAAGAGATCTGTTCAGCATCTTGGTGGACGACACAAAAGCATTCATTTAATGGCATTGTACCCTGTCATTTAGGTTAGCTCCTTCCTCCCATTTTGTTTCTCAGGTAGCATATCGGAGAGTTGCACACCCTGTCTGTCACATGCTGTAAGATGCTAAGGAATAAGTTCCCCTTGCTAGCAAAGCATGCTTAATTAATTAATTAAAGATTCCGGTATATAGATGAAGGTGTATTCAGAGATGAAAGCTGACAGTAAACAAGTTGTTTGAGTAATGTTTCAAAGTGTTATCCTCCTTTATGTATTGAAGATTTCATTTCACTAGCTAGTTTCAGAGGGTGACCTAGTACATGTGCCAATGACAAAAGCTGCTTGTAACAATTCAGATCATGCTTTCTGCTTTATGAAATGGGATTGTAAAAATCCTCTCAAAAATGACATCTGAAATAGCATTAAAACACAATTTCTCTTTGATAAGGTTTTAAGGCACTCATATGAAAAGTGACACTGCTTTGAGTGGCTCTGGGTCAGCATTATGCAATGTGTTGCACATAAGTGACATTAATCCATTAAAGGTGTGAGGGTCACTTATTTTTCTCATGGAGTCATTAAATACCTTTATTGATTTCTGTTCAATCAGTTGCATTCCACTGGAATGCGGCAATCTCTAAACATGCTAATAGTGCTGTTTCTAACAATGTTCATACACCATAGTTTTATGAACAGATATTACATTCAAAATAAATTATCATGCCTAAGTGAAACACAAAGGAGCTTAGGGAAGCAATAATATTACACTGTTTGCAAATTACCTCAACCTACTTTACTGCAAAAGATGATTTTGTTACACAGATGTTCTAAAATCAATAATTAGCTATCTTCAGTACATGAGTTGCTTTTCCTAATTGTACAGGATTAATTTATGTATTTGGACTTCTTCTGTTACATAATGATAAAGCATCTTCTGAAAATCAAATGTAAACCTGGAAACCCGGACATAATAAATGTAAAATTTGTAGTACTGGTTTTTATGCTGAAGACTGTTTTAAACCTTGGATCATAACAAATGGTATACATTGAAGTAGCGGCTCTACTTACTGTATTACTACATTACTTTGTCATTTGAAGCAGTGTTGTCTATATGAAATGTCAATGATTCGAATGCTAGTAAGAGTGTCTTTCTTCTTCATTTCGTCACAATCTTGGAGGAGGAAGAACATAAAACTCAGTTAAACATAACAGGTATATTTTAGCCACGTATCAGTGATGTGCGCTAGACAAAAAAAAGTCATGTTCTGCCTTCCCTACCTTGATGCCATCCTAATAACTTCCGACAGTTAGCCTGAGCTTGTTTCCTTACCTAACAGGTAACTTCAATTGTATTTTCTGTTTTTCCTACTTAGAAGGAAATGAGGCTTCAGATTAATTTAAAATCTGATGGGAGAGTTGTGGTAGTCCTGTTAATTTTGCAGTAAACTGATATTTTAGTTGTTACTTTTACTTCACCTATTCTAGCTTTGTTCTCTTTGGATACAAACAGCTTATCAGGGTAGATTGCCAGCTTTGCCTTGGGTGTAGTGAAGGCAGACTGGTACATTTAATCTCTGCAGCTAAAATCTGAAGTTTTCACTTCCAAACAGTAAATAGCATCCTGCTGAGGAATTACTGTTTATTTAGTGAGTTTCTTTACTAGGATCCTTAAGGAGCTCTGACAGATCTTGTCGAATAGCATTGGTCTGCCTTGTCTAAGACACCAAATGATGCCAAGTAGTGGCAAGTTTATTGCATTGTCTCTGGAGAAGCTGTTGTTCGCTCAGCGCTTTCCTCATAGGCCGTCTGCCTGATTTCATTGAAGGAAACCTGAGCAAGGCTGTGTTATTAATGAATTATGACAAGCCTTTTGCCTATCAGGCAGAGAGGTTCTTGCTATCTCCTTTAAAGACAAAAACTTAATGGAAGATGCTCAGCTGGGCAAGATCTCTGATGATACTCCTTAAGTGCACATCCCAGGCTGATGCGAATATGCAGAGAGCCGTGAAGCTGCAAGTGGCAGCGTTTATAATACTGTCTTCCTTCATAATGCCTGAATAATTTTACGGAGAGCGATCACTGCAGCTGCTGTGAACGTAGTTATTTGTTTATTTTTCACCTTGATCCTGGCAGATTGCTGATCTAGCTAATCTGCCGTGCATGCGAGGCTGGCGACAGGGAGGACACGGCGACGTTTCCCGGCTCACAGCACTGCTGACACTCTCATGAACATGAAAGGATCAGCAACCAGAGCCTGAGACGGGCTCCCAGAGCCCAGCAGAGTTACATGGGCTGGCTCCCGGGGACGCTTTGCCAGTTAAGCTGGGCGATGCTGGCGGAAGACGGGAAGGAAACCATGAGGGAGCCAACTTAGGCTTTTCTTAATGGATGTTTGTGATCGGGAAGGAGATGGCATGGGCTGTCGGGGTGAGTTATGGAGCGTATTCCGCGATCTCCCTCCGGTCGGGCAGCTCATTATGCTAAACAGTGCAGCTTTTAGAGCGCCGTAGCTCTGCCTTTATGTGCCTTGGCCTTCATTTGCTGAAATGTTTCGAGTTCACAGCGCTCAAGTAATTTTGGAAACGGGATGTAATTACAAAGGTTTCTTATGCTTACCAACAGCTTTTTTGAACCAGTGTAATTATCCTTACTTGTGGATACTGTAAATTGAATATCCCCTCCCTAATTACATTAAACTCAAGGGTTGACTGCCTAAACAGCCAAATAAGAAAAGTTCACTCTTTTCTATAAATAGCAAAATTGTTCTTTTAGTTCTGCTGACCTTTAAAGTGAAGTGCTTTACACAATGTTGTCAGGTGTACATTATAAAGATAGCTTGTAATTAGATCTGTAATGAGGAGCGCAGCTAGAATGGCTTTCTGAAAAACTTCATTTATTCAGCATTTTCTAACTGTGTGACAGAATTAAAGTTTCAGTGTGCGTCAGGACTTTTAAAGGGGCCGGCCACCGCTTTGCACTTCACCTGCTCTGCACCGGTAATTTGTAACTGCCCAGTGCTACTGCCAGTGCTGGAAGGCAGCTACTGCAGCTACAGCAACAGCCTTGCCCTTTGAAAACAGCACAGGGCCAAGGGAGTGATTTATGTAGTGGTCCAAGGGTTTCTGGGATTTAATTAATGTTTCTTCTCTGACTTCAGGAGACAGATAATCACTTAATTTGTAGTGATCAGTAAAAACAGAAGGAAGTGGTGGTCACCTGATTTCTGCTTGGTTTTCTCTGATTAACAAAAGTACCTGTAGTACTGCTGAAATGTCAGTCATCTCGTCTAATAGAAGGATGCAGAGATCTAAGTGAGTTCATGTGACTGCCTTGGATTCAGTCTGCTGGCTGTCAGAGCTTCACCAATTCAGTGTATTGCTTTAAGGACACTGAAGGGACTTTGCTGAGAGGTTTGATTGACTTCCGCTTAGTTGCAGTGACTGAAAATTTTAGTGCATTGCTACCAGCTAATACTTACTTTGCTTTCTTCATTCCAGTTTAATTAAAATCATGCCATTTATTCCCTGTAGAAGCTTTTTTTAGTTGGGACTACTTATTTTCCTGAAGCGCTTCCTGCTGAGTGTCCTTCGTGACCTGTCATAAAAACGTGCTTGGACAGGATGAATTGTAAAGTGTGTCTTCAAAAAAGAAAGACACTTCGTTTACAGTTCAGTGGTAGAGAATTACAGCTATAGGAAAAGAACAGGAAAAAAAAAATCCTCATTACATAATGGAATACTAAAATATTTGAATTGAAATAACTCCTTAGTGTTTTTTCGTGAGGCTAGAAGAAAGGCAAAAAATAACTTGCAACTTACTATATTTTTGAATACATGTTATTAGTCCATCCACACTGTTCTGAGCAACTCTTAACCAACAATTTAAACTAATGAGGTATCCTGCTAGTTTTATTTCTTATTGGGGAAAAAAAAAACCCTTACATCTGATATATTTATTAGTTCCATTTTCTACCTTTCTGTATTTATTCTGTTACATGATAGGCAAAGTTTCTGTATAGATTGTTCATAGATTGTGGTGGTAGTGCATTTTTTCTTATCAACATGCACACGGATATGTCAATAGACTGTTTTACACAAGTAAGTAGAGAGTATACTGTGTGTAGCCAGTATTGATAGACAAATTCTGTATCTGATATTTAACAATCCAAATGAAAACCAGAACAGTCTCATGTCACATGCAATTAGATGAGGATACGAGTAGTATCAGTCCATTAGCAGACAGACATATGCTTCACAATACGTTTTAGTAGAGATGTGTAGAGATTAGCTAGAAAGCTGAAGGCCTAGACTTAATTTAGTTGTTCCCCATTACATAACCTCAGCAGTTAAAAACATTTGTGTGGTGTTCAAGCACTAACTCTGATTCTAGCAGCACCTTGAGTAAGTTCTCCGATAGGAAAGACAATGAGGAAAAGAAAGCTGTGAGAAAGGCAAGACTAAAGGTTTTTAGATTCATTTATTTCTGCTTACCCTTTTGCAGGCACTTGTGCTTACCCTTAAGGCTGAAAATCTTTTGTGCCTTCAAAATGGCACTGCAAAATGATTTTTAGCTGACTATACTGCCAGACTGAAGGCAAGTCTTCAAAGTTTTATTTTCTTGGCTGTTTCAAATACTAGTAAAGCTTGTACATTTAACAGTACCAAAGCTTTTGGTACACACATTAATGCTTTGTAATAGAGGTCATTGATTGTATGTGTGTTGTTTGTCAACTCCATTTCTTGAATGGTTTATGAGCAAATATCTAGAAGGCACTGACTCCTGGAATTTTTTATACAGTTTTGGAGAAACTCTTTAGGACGCTGAGTTGCTGATAAGGTTTAAAACTGCTGTCTTTATCACCCTAATTACAGGTTACTCTTCCACATTAAGGATATTTCTATTTTGCCTCCTACGTTTGTAAAAGTAAACACAAAACACTCAGTAATAAAGCATGTTCCCTTGAATCCCCATTGTAAGCAGGAACAGCGTATGAACTGGGTGGCATTACAAAGTGGAATAATTGTGCTAGTCGTTTTGCTTCCTGTTCAGTTCCTAACAATACCTAATATTTGGGCTGCTTTCTTCTGGCATCTGAGCACTGAGCTGACATTTTGATGGCACTATTTACTGTAACCCCAAGGTCTCACTCCTGAGCAGTAATGTTCAGCTCACAGCCCATCACTGTACATGTGAAGTTAAGGTTATATTTTCCCATGTGCATCGCTCTACACTTATCCACACTGAATTTAATTTACCATTTCATTGTCTAGTCACTCAATTTCATAAGGTCCTGTGATTCTTCACTGCTCGTCCTCATCCTTACAGCCCTGAATAAGTTTACATCATCTGCAAACTTGATTGCTTCAGTGCTCAGCTACCGTTCCAGTTCAATTACAGGTACAGAAAGAGGAGCAAATCTCGGTGCACATCCCTGTGTATGGTACTCCACTGGTAGGCTTCTTCCAGTGTGCAGTCTTGACTGCTACCAGTCTCTGGTTATGTCTTTTAATCAGTTGTGTTGCAGTGCAAGGACCTCTGTTTTGTTCTGGGTGCTTAGTTTCTTTAAATGCCTTTGGTGAAGTACTTGTTTAAAACGAGTTTTTTCTGAAATCCATGCAGGCTGCATCACCTGGGTCATGGGTTTCACTTGTTTATTTGAGCTGCTGAAAGAATTGCATTAACTTTGTAAGGCAAGACGTCTCTGTAAGATGACTGAAATTTTACTCTTCTCAGACATGTGCCCACTTAGTCTATTTGTTATTATCATTTCTATTAACTGGCACATAGACATCAGGCTTGCAGATTACTGTTCCCTGGAGCTTTCTGGAACCTGTACGAGAAGCTGACAGCACGTTAGCCACATTGGAAACCTCAAGTAGCAATGCACTGGGGAGAGGGGTGACACATCGTCATTAGTAATTCAGCTACTCCAGCTTTGAATTTTCAGTCTCGGATGAATGCTGTCTGGTGCCAGCCATTTGTTACTTCATATGAAAAAAAGACTGGGCTGTTTTTGTTACACACTTCTGTAATGCTCAGCACAACGGAGTTCCTTGTAGCCACCAACATGTTAATAGTTGTAAGTTAAAATCAGATCAGGTGTTGAAAACTGGGTTAAAAAAATGCAACTCTTCTACTATTATTTGCAAGTTTTACCAGTGTACTGTTCTGTTTTGTTTGATTTCATATATTTTCATTCTCCTACTGGTGTTTGACAGACTCATGCAAACAGCTGAAGAAAAGACAAGATTTAATTTACAGAGAATGAGACTTTAAAAATCCTGGAGGTATATAGAGTGGTTATTTCAGTTATATAAATCTGTGGAGTTATTTGAAACCATGGCACTCTAGAAAAAGTCAGATGGAAGCAGTATTTTTAATTTGACGGTTTTCTTTTAATAAAAACACATATGGCCTCCATCAGTAATTATCAATCTTAGATTACACTAGTCAGATTTTAGCTTGTGGATAAAAAATGTGCACCAGCACCATGTCTTGTTTCTGAGAGAAGCTTTTGTGATGTTTTAATTTTGGGGACTATTTGGCATTCTTCATTACAGAGCTCTCATTCAAAGCTGAGCAGAGTTACAAGATCTTTAAAAAATATGACTGAAGGAGAAGTTTGAGGGTCACAGTCTACCATTTCTTCAGAGAAAGCTGTTTCTATGCATTATGTATTAATGTTTGAGTGATTCAAAACTGGTATTTAGTCACACTGGGCTTAAATTTTGAATCCATCAGGTTTTTGAGCTCTTAATGCCCTGAAGTGGGATTCCCACCCCACAAGGCAGGAGAACGTTGCAGGTGAAATGCTTGACAGCAGATCCTTTTGCTGCTTGAAAGCAAAAAGCAATAAGAGGCTCCTCAGGTGTCTACAGAAGCGTAGCCACTATTTCACTGCAAAGCTCATCTGAAGAAAGCATCCTCCCACCCAGGGTGGAGGCAGAGCAAAAGATTGTCTGTTCTTGTGGTTTTTATTTTAAGGAAATGGGCTTTGTGGTCCTTTGTAGGGTTCCACGTGATGTAAAAATTGGCAGCTCTGATCCTCCAGCTTCATTTTGCTCTGTGATCATGTCTTGTCAGCCCTCAGTGGGAGAAATGACTGATTCTCTTTTTCTTCTGCCATGGGCGTTCAGGGGTATAAGGTGTGATTCATCACAGATGTGCCATTCAGTCTAGTACTCCATCATACTCGTATTGGAGGCATGAGAAAAGAATTCCGATGTGACTGGGATTACAGCATTTTTCCAGCTATGCTAAGGACTTTGCCAATTACAGGAAGAAACGATTTCTGTATCAGTGAAGTTTTCTGGTTGTCAAGGGGAAAGCAGTAAAGGTAGACAGGGAGCAAAACAGGGCAAAAATGACCACATAATGAGGTAAAATGAATTACAAATTATACATGCAGCTAACATGATGTGCATTTAACTTAAGCTGTTTTTCAGACAAAGATTAAATGTAAACTTATAGTACTAATATAGTACTAATGTAAACTCTATAGTACTAACCAGTCTTTACATGGGAATTTTGATAGTGATTTCATTCTGTTCTATTTGGCTTTTTTGAATGACTGTGGACAAACCAGGAAATTGTCTTATTCTCACAAGGAAACACAGTGTAGAAGATTTGCCAAGTCCTACCACAGCCCCACTTTTTCAATAAGTACACCCACTTAAAAGAATTACAGTCTTCAGGAAGGATTCCCCACATACCTCCCCACTCTAGTCATAATTTGTAAAGGAATCTTCTGGGTTTTGCCTTCAAAAAGATCTCTTTGGCAAAGTGTCTTGGGAACATCAGAAACAGGGCAAGGAACAAGTCAGATATCAGTGCTCCAATTTGCTTAGACGTTGGCAAGATCCAGCTGTCAGATTTGGTATTGAGGAAAAAAAAGTCCCTCACAGGTCTGAATGGCAAAACACTTTGGGATATTGTGTCTTAGCTTGTGCTTTCAGTGAGGATCACCTGCTGGGATTATGTAGACATACTACACCTATGTTGAATCCAGTTCATTACAGGGACCTTGAGCATTGGTCTCCTGAGGACTGGATTGCTAACATCTGCATAATAGTAATTTGAAAACTGTAGGAAAGAAACTGCTTAAGAAGAGGATTTTTGAAGTTTATTTCAAGCATAAATATGAAGAAGACATGCAAACTACTTCAAAGAAAAAAGGCAACATGAGAGTTCAAGTAAGGATGATAGAAGACATTACTTCTGCAGAGAGGTTGGACTAGATGATCTCTAAAGGTACCCTGCCATTCTATGATTCTGTGATCTGATCTCTGGAAGCTTTCTGAAGATATGCCAGGGACAGGCATGAGCTGTCGGCTTGTGCATACCAGCAGGTTATGACAGGTGACTTACAAGTTCATATTGCCTTCTTAGTACATAGCATCTCCAGTATAAGACTTGTAAGTCCACATATACACTTTTTCATGCATGCCTGGAATGTCTCTTAAGACAACAATGTTGAACTTCAAGTTTATTATCAGGCATGGTATTTTCTGGCTACAAAATGACCATTTGTGCTTCCTTTTTAAGTAGATAAAAGCAATGAGTATAACATTCTGTGATTCTGTGTAATAATAATGGAGCATTGTGGGTGGAAGTACTGTTGGAATTGTACAAATAAGAGACCTGAAGATAAACTACAAAACTTGATATATTGACAGATCTCCTTTGGATTGAGCAGCTGCAGAATGCATAGATAAACTATGAGCTACAAAAAAAAATTATTTAATTGAGTGATTTAAGTCCAGGTATTTTCTGTAGGGAATTTGTTGGAAGTGTTCTTTCAGTTCCTTTCTTGTAGTTCAGGGATGCACAGCTCACAGCCTGCGTGCTAGATTTGCAGCCCAGTGGTTAATTCAGTTAGTGGCTGCTGCTTTTCAGGACCTATCTGAAATTGTTTGGTGTTGGCCTTCTTCTGTCAAGCTCTCTTCTTCAGTGCACAGCAGACTGTGCAGCCTGCAGCCAGTACGCTTTCTGCTCCAGAATCCAGAAAGGCTTTTGGTGAGGAGAGTAACCAAGGCCATGCTGTGTGTATTATTCTTTGATTGAGGTCTGCTCCCAGCTCTCCCTTTCCTGGCTGGAACGGAGCAGTTGTGCACTCAGTTGGGCATAAACCCAGGGGTAATGCACATGCAGAATAGCCATTGTGTTCATGTTTAGTAAACTCGGCTTCTCTGGAAAGCTTTGTGCCTTCTGCTGTACACTTGCAGTCCAGCTGATTCTCCCAGACTCAGCCCCATTTGTCTGCTTCTTCCAGTCTGCAGACAGTGCTGCTCCTGCCATGGTGCGGCACAGAATCCTGCTGCAAGAGTTGACACAACTTGAAGGGCTTGTTGCCAAATCATTTCACCAGCAACACTGAGAATAATTTCCAGATTTCACTAGTACAGGCACTACCTCCTTAAAATATAGACTGGAAAGAACAACTAGCAGATTCCTTCTTTTTGCATTTTAGATCTTAATAGACTTAAGTATTTCAGGACTCTGTAGTAAAATAAATGCCTGAGGGAGCCTAAAATGTTCACACGTAACTAGGGCTGGCAGGAGAACAAAAATTCAGCGTCATGAAAAATTTGGCAGGCTTGGCATTTGTCTCGATGAGGAACTAAACACAGACCTTCAGAGATTACAGTGAAAGGAAAACGAGGAGAACACATTACTCTGCTATTAGCCGTGGGCGCTCACCTGGAAGGTGGGAGACCCTGACTTAATCCTCTGCCCTGAATCAAGTAAAACATTCAAGCATCTTTATCTGGTTACTTGCCTTGTCTGTTAGTTTCTCTTGCATTGACCAAAAGTTGAGTTAATCATCTGAGGTGCCTCGCCAGTGGCAGGTGGTTATAAAGGTGGTTCTGAGTCTCTTCTCATATCAAGAGTCTGCAGTTCCTTTTGGCAAATGATTGGGGTGTACTTCATAAAGAGGTGCCTAACAGTATCCACTTAGCCCTTTTTTAAAAAATAAAAATCTGAGTTTACTTTTATCAAAAGAAACAATGGCATTACCTGTATCACCTATGTATTTATGTTATTCCATGTCATGTCACAAAAAGCTGTAAAAATTTCTAAGTATATTTTGGTACACCAGTGGTTTACATTAGATGACATAGTTATTTAAATAGTGCTACATTCACACTCCCACATATCCTTGTCTTGATAATTTTTTAGTGGAAGTTCCCTTCCTTTTGTGCAGTAAATTAAGTTGTAACAGAAAACGCATATGACATTTTTTTATTGCAATCTGAGGGGAAGATAAAAAAGCTGTTCATTAGTAAGAAGGGTGTATGGAAATAAAAGGGCAAGGAGAAGTATGACAGAAGAAGAGTAGATAGGTAAAGGTTTCCTTGGGTGTAAAAGGGAAGACTGGAGCATAAGGAAGCCTTCTCTCTTGGAGGTCATTGATGCCGTGATGTAGGTGGCACTGTCTTGACATTCTTTTTTTAGTACAGTTCTCAGAACTACATTACCTGACGGCTTTGCAGTTAATAACTTTTACAGGTAGTAAGAGATGTGCAAGATTAAAATATAGTATTTTGCAAAACAAAAAAGAGAGGAAATGTGTGTTTCTGCCCCCAAACTGATTGTGGTAGGAGATGCCTGAAGCAAGAATATAGTTTGGTGCACTCTGTCCAGCAACTTTTGTTTGGGTTTTTTGTTTTGGTTTGGTTTTATTGGGCTATTTTTTATGGATAACATCAGTGAAGACTAATTGGAGCTGGGGATGGGGAGGGGAAAAACTAGATGCATTTTACTCCAACGGATTCCATGAAAACAGACTGTAACCATAAAAATGTCAAATAAACCAGTTGTGTTGTATATTATTGTTTATAATGAGTTGTTTTCTGCTTTTTCTGCTAATCAGGCCTTTTCATAAATGTATTTTCCTTCCAAATGGATATGTTGTTGTTCCCATGGAGCAGCTGCGGTAACATATTGTACTTGCATGTTAGAATTTTTTTCTCTCAAATGGAAGGATAGATGATTCATTTATGCCTAAAACATAGTAAAACTTCTTATACCATCATTCATACCGCATCTTCTGAAATAAATAGATCCAAAAAGACACTTGCAGAGAAAGTTGGATTCCTGAGAGTTTGCATGGGTTGATTAATGTTATGGGCTGATGCATCAGTTTTATTTGAAAGAAATTTTTGTACGATTCTTAATATCACTGCATGCTCACCTCAGCACACATAATCTTAACAGCAGTGTGACAGAGGGGTTTGTATTAAACTGCATTGATTAACATCCTCCTCTATTTGACAGGATCTGACTTTGAAGTATCCTCTGATTTGTTTTCTACTAGTGGATGTAAAAATTCGGACTAGCAATTGACTTTGCAGGCTGTAACTGCTTCAGGAAACATGTAATGAATGGTAACTGCTTCAGAAAACAGCATAATGAATAATTATTTGGGCTACTAGGATGCCTCAAAGATAAATAACTAATACAAACAACACAAAGAGAAGAAAGCTTCTCAGATAACTGAGCAAGAGAGCTGTTTCTTTGTCTTTATCTCTTTGTGTAGATACCATGGCACTTTGAGTATAAGAGACTAATTCAAGAACCATGTAGTAACAGCAACAGTGTCAGAAAACTGCATGTGTGTTAGACATAAACATGGCTCAATACAAAAGGAGTGAAATGTCTGTAGACCTGGTTTCAACTCAGTGTTTCTCTTTTTCTCTGCAATTATAAATTGCAGAGAAACTTATTTGGTTTGATTATATGGTCTGATCCTTTCAGAATGAATATGTTTAGCTTGTAAGTGCTCCTGTGTAATCTTTTTCTTACATAGTGCTGCATTATCGAGCGTCATATAAAATTAGTTACTTTGTGTTGATATGAATGTGGACAAAGTCAAGCCATTAGTTTGCTTTTTCAGGGGCTTCGCTCATAATTGGTTGCATTACTTCTTTTTACAAAAGGAACATTGTGTGAATAAAAATGTAATCTTGGCCAAGAACCTTTTAAAAAAGTGTCTTTTTCAGAGTGAAAAAAATGCAGTCGAACAAGAAATTAGTTTGTGTCTTTTCTTATCAGTAAGTGCTTCGGTAGATGTTTTGGAGTGGATAATCTTGGAAACCGTATGCAATAAATTATGTGGGGAATTTTAGTTTTACAGGACAGGGCATCCAGATCAATGCCTTTAAATGGTTTCTGTGTAGTAATTGACTTTTATCTGTCAGGTTTTACAGGTGCTAAGAGATGTATCTTGAACATATAGTGCTTCAACATTAATAATTTTTCAGGAACTCAGAGGCTTATACAGCTTCTGCTGGCAATCCTACCATTTAGATGAAGGGCAGTTGTTTCAGAGTTTGCAGAGCACTTAGATGAGAATTTCCTTTCATCTCTTTTCAAAGAAGATAGATAACCTCTGTCTGTCGGCAGATTTGGATAGCCCAGTTGGCATTTCCCTTGTCCTTGGACAAACGCCCAACAATTTTGGAAGCAACTTGGTAAAAGAGAGTTTGTTACCTTTGGCTCCTGTCAGGCATAAACAAGTATTTTCTCTCTCTTGGAATTCTCCGTATATGTATTTTGGCCCAAGCTTTTGGGCCTTTTTTGTTTTCATTGAGATAAAACCTCTTAGAAGTAACCAGTGTGATTTACTTTACTTTGTTTTTTTGCTATTCTGAAGTGGTCAAATTGGCAAAGAAATAGAGATTACGTTTTTACTGGTGGATTTTATAGCTAACATTTCATTAAAATTTTACTAGAATTTATTAGAGCCTCCTTTGTTCATTAGCACGTAACTTCATGAAAAGCGCTTTTGAACTGAAATTTTCAGTATTTGGTCTGAGGACAAAGGGATTTTTTTACCTCCATTCAGCATTTTCTGACCTACCTAAGGTAATGTGAGTGACTTGTGTATTTTTTTTCTTTTTAAAGAAATGTTATGTCTAGGTTCTTCTGAACTTAAATGGGTAACTAACCATATTTGAAAGTTATGGGTTTAAATTCTACACATAGCTAGAGCATATGTCCTGCTAAGTATAAACACAGATGAAATGTTACAAAATTAAAAGCTATCAAATAAGGGCTTTATATAAGTAGTCAAAATACATTCTACTTTAGATCACAATGATTTCTTACAGTGGAAGATTGACTAAAAATGTGCAACTTTGTAGTGCCTTACAAATACTGTCTGAATTTTCTCACCAGTTAAAACATTATTGTTTATATATTCATGCAAATATAAGGGACTTTGTTGATGTGGGGTTTTTTGTTTAATGCTGAATTTCCAGAGACACCTCAATAAAGAGTCCAGCTTTCTCTGAGTTCTCAGTACCCAACAGTTTTTATTGTTCTCAGTTTTCTAAATTGTCCCTCAATGAGACTGGACTTTGTCAGAAATGTGTCCGTAAAGTGCCACCTCCGGCCTATTTCAACACCGCTGCCTGAGCAGCTTTGGTAGTGACCTAACTTTGGTGATCATGCGGCGGGTTTTCATTTAAGCTTTCCAGCTTCCTGCCTGTGGCGGTCTATTTGTTTCTAAGGTAGAAGCATTTTCTCCACATGGGCAAAGCTGATAAGTTCTGTTCCAGCAGGGAAATAAATTACATACTAGATGTAATGAGACATCAATGTCCAGTAAATGTCCTGTTGCTTGTGAGAGTGGTACTGCGTGAGACAACAGTCGATAATTTTCTGGTAATTCTCTTAATTCCTTCCATCCCCAAAATTCCTTTGTTAAGGAGTCACATTTAATATGGCAGGAAAAAAAGCCGCAACAAGGAACAAAAGTTGAAAGTGCAGCAGGAGATGAAGATACTTTTGAAAATGGAGCAATGAAGAGCTAACAAAAATACCTACCCAGTTGTGTTTCCTTCAGGCGTACAAATGCTGTGAAGTTCAAGGCTTCTTCACTGATTAGACGAGTCTGATGTTTTGTTAACAGGACTGCTTTTCTCATTGCCAAACGTAATCTTTTGCAAGCATCATGTGGTTCTTTACTTTTATGGTTAATTTTATTGGTTTATATCAGGAAATCACAGAGTGTAACAGCACAAAAGCTCTGGTGGTGACACTGATGATTCTGCTCATCCTTGTGGGACCGTGCTGGGAGGTACCCAAGGCTCACCTCAGGGAATGTGCCAGTCTGGGGCAGCTTTCCATCAGAAGCTGGTAAAGATGGCAACAGTCAATTTGTCCTTCCTGCTCCTCCTCCTTTACTATGACACAGCCCTCATGTTTTGAAATAGCTAATGGTCAAAAAAATGTAGCTAACAGGGATGTAAATGACTGTGCTAAAATAACTCATTTGAATATTGAGAAGATACTTTTATAGGTGAGTTTTATTGAACACTCAGCAGTTTGTTAGTCTTTATTAGCTTCTATCAAAATATCTTTCAATTGCCATGTTCCCTTCTAAGAAAACAAGTCATATTCTGCCATATGCAAGCATAGGCAATCCAGTGTTAAAAGCTTATCTGGATGCTGTGCTTCGAAGATATTGTTCCCTTTTTAACAAAGCAGCAGCTACACTGGTATCAAGAGCAGGCAAAACTGGAATCCCTGCCAGTGCTTTGACTGCGTTCCTTGTGTTGGGCCGAGTAGAAGAAAATCAAATTTAGTTAATGAGTATTTATTTTAATTCCTCTTTAGACTGCTTCTTACCAAGGTGGGTGGAATGAGAGTAAGAAATTACCTGATTCTGAGAACTGAATGATTCATGAGTCATTCTCAGAAGGTTTATCTTCTCTTTAATAAGCCTCACCCCTTCCCTCTTCCCCCTTAAAAAAACAAACCCTGAACCCCAAGTCCTTTTGTTCTCTTCAAGATGTGTTTGCTGTCCTATTCCAAAAGGACTTGCTCCACACACCCTCACTCCAAGCCCAGTTTAGCCCAAAGCAACACTGAAAATACAAAGTATGTAGACTACCACAGAATCATGTTTGAAGAATGATAAACCAGATGTGACATGGCTCAATCCATTTCACTTCTAATAATAAAAAGTCCTCAGATAGCAATAATAAAAAAGCATTTCTTCAAAGGTTACTTTTTACATGATTACTCTTTATGAATTGTCATCTGAAAAAATATCACCATACAGAAAAATTACTCTTTTTACAAAGGTCAGGACTGAGGGTGGAAATTTAGTAAACTTCAGCCTCATCACTGAGTGACTATAAGACATACAGACTGAGAGCAGCTGTCCTCCATACACCAATTATAGTGTATGCCAACAGCTCTATTTTTGATGCTCAGTTCCATTTCTGGAAATGCAGAAAAAACCCTCATCTTTGGATTTTGTTCCCCGGATTTTGCTTCTCTCTGTTATGGATTTGTAGTTTAGGGGTTTTTTAAGATGAAAATCCTGGCAGGTTTGGGAAGGGGCTCTATTTCTGTTTACAGCACTATGTGACATGGACTTGTTTGTTTTGTGCATTAATTGGTGAATAGGCAATAGAGAGAATTACTGCACATCCCTTCCACTCAATAAAGACCTCTCTTGCCCTCTCCCACCCCCACGTAGTAGTCAGTGAAGCAGTAAGTCTTAGCAGATGAGCCCAGCAGTGCAGGGCTGTGACTGACACAGAAGTCTTTTGCCACAAATGGATGCCTTTGGTGTTGCATCCATACACAGCTGTGGGAATGTGCCTGTGTGCAGAGAGAACATGAGCCTTTAATTTGGCCAGATTTGCACAAGCACCAGCTCAATGGCTGCGGTAGGAGGGGCCAGGTCTGTGGCTGAGCTGTGCAGGGTTCGTGTGGGGACAGTGACAACCGTTACAGTCCTGAGTGCTATGTGCCCTCAGAGACCTCCTGGCTGCAGTGCTGCAGCTGCTGTCTGCTTCCTGCTGAGGCTTGCAAGTTGCTGGCAGGTGGTAGTGGCTTGGCCAAAACTGTGTCAGAGCTGATGTCTCCCTGTCCTGGATGTGGCTGTCATCACAAGGCAGAGGAGCTTGAATCCCAGCAGATGCTCCAAATGGAGAGGTGGCATTTTCATGTGAGAAATTTTACGTCTCAAGTGGAGATATGAGCTAATGGAAACATTTTGCAATCTGGTGTTGATTTCATCAGCTTGCTTCTATCCAAAACATACCACCTGCAACCACCACCCCACTCCCACCCCCCAAAAAAAGAAAATTAAAAAAAATATAGGTCTTTTTGTAAAAATATGGAAACCTGTCACTTAAAATTATTATGAGGACTTTCAGTCTTCTGGAAATTGCTCTCTGTTCCCCTTCCAACAGATCATGTGTCCACTTTTAATTAATATTGGGGGAAATAAAGCAGAAAGTTGAGTTGAACAGAATAGCTCCTAAAACTAAAACCTTCCCATGTTTTAACTCTAGCTGGTAACTGAGCACCACACAGCCATTAACTCAGTCCTCCCTTGCTTGTGGGATGGGGAGGAGAACCAGAACAACGTAAAACTCATGGTTTGAAATAAGAATAGCTTAATAATTGAAATAAGTAAAATATTATGATAATTACAGTTGTCAGGAAAAGAAAGATGAAAAAAAACAGGAAAGACAAGTGGTGCACAGTGTGATTGATCACTGTCTTAAGCCAGACCTTGAGAAGTAGCTGGCTATTCCCTGCTAACTCGGCCCAGTTTATATACTGGGAAAGATGTTCTATGGTATGGAACATCCCTTTGGCTAGTTCGGGACAGCTGTCGTGGCTATGCTTCCACCCAATTTCTTGTGCATCTCTTCTCTGGCAAAGCATGGGAAACTGAAAAGTCCTTCACTTAGGAAAAGAGCTATTTAGGAACAACTAAACACCAGTTATTAACATTTGTCTCATACTAAATCCAAGAGAGCCCTGTATCAGCTACGAGGAAGAAAACTAACTCTATCCCAGCCAAAACCAGGACAAACCTGAATGCTGGAGATGCTTGAGTTTTTAGTTCAGCTCATGAACTTTCTGCCTAACTGAATGGACCTTTGCTTTCCACCCAGCTCTTATGTTATAAGGTAATTCCTTTTGAAAATAATAACAAGAAAAGTAGTGAGAGCAATGCACTGTGGTTAGGATAAAATGCCAGTTAAGGCTCAAATTCTGCAATTTCTTTACAGACAAAACTCCCATTTAAAGTGAAGATGAGCACTGCCTGAACTCAGGATTGAAAAAGGAGCCATTGTGATCATGGAGTCTGACCCCTGTAAGAACAGGGCACTCCTTTTCATTTAGCAATCTGCTGAGCAGCAGCTGTTAAATTTCCCAAACCACCAAAATGCCTCAGAACACAAAGTGTTTGCTTCAGAAATGAATGTCAGTTCTAATGCATAACCATTTTTCTTAAAAAATCTTTTTCAGAAGACAATTACAAGCTTTATATTGCAGACTGTGGTTATTATACTACATTTCCAAGAAGAAGGGAAAAAAACCCCAACAAAACAAAGAAATTACAATATTTCAGGCCAGCATTTCTCGTGCTTACTAATGGATTACTTTTGTTTCAAATCAATGTCCTCTGATTATAGTCTTGTAAAGTTTCAACTTTCACAGTCTACAGAAGTAGTTGCAACTTTGCAAGTTAAAATACATGTCAAGATAATACACTTGTTTCATTTAGAAATAACTTTTCAAGGAGATCTGGGAAAGGTAGATGTCATTTGTATTTAAGGTTTGCATCTGAGATGTAGTCACAGTTCATCAGCACTCAGAGGGATTTGAAACTAGGAAAATACACTTCCTAGTTTAGGAGTAAAAGGGTTATTATCTCTTTTGTGTACAAACAAAGCAAAACAAAACCAATGAAATGGAAAACCCACAGTAGATTGTAAGTAATGTTTCCATGCATTTGAAAGCATTTGTTTTTAAAAGAAATGTTGGCACATAGTTCTTCCTACTGGAATGTTTTTCACTATAGATGGATTTATACACATACAAAAATAAGACTGTATATGTACACGTGTGTATGTTTGAAAAACTGTCTATACATTTATTTTCCTGGGGAGATCTTCATGGTATAGCTACAGTGGTCAACTCTGATATAAGTAGATAAAAAGAACGGTGTTGGTTATAAATAATCGTTCTTTGTATGCTATGCCATAATGCTTTTCAGTAGTTCTATTTGCATGTAGAGTTTTAATTAAGAGATAACTGACACTGCAGGTTAACTGCAGAAGGCTGCAGTACCCAGCAGAGAGATAAATGCCAATGCCAAGTCACACAGGTTGGAGAGCATACAGGGAGTCCATAATAAAAAATGAGTTTACAATTAAAACTCACTTATCACTAACTTACTGTGTTACGTGCAGAGATGATGAGGTCCAAAATCCCGTCGCTTAGGATTATATACCAGGTTTTGGGTTTTTTAGGGGACTGTTCCAGAGTCAATCTACAGGTGATACATTGGAAATTGAAACTTTGGGATACGATCCATAAGCTTGCTAGGAGGCTATAGATGCCCTGTTAGACAAGAGTGTGTTACAGCTTTTAGCACGCTGGGAAGTCCTGGAACAGATTGCAAAGATTCATCTCAGCTTGATTCACAAGGGCTGTAAGTGTCCTTCGGCCCGTTTGAAAGTGGTTTTGTTTCTAATTAATTTAGCCAGAAGACATGTTATTTCTGACCTTCACAAACCACTGCCTGTTTGATACCAGTTTTGAAAGATCCCATTAACTGTTTTATTAAAAAAAAAAAAGGCAACCTGTCTTTTTCCTCTTGTGAAGAGCAAAGTACAAAAGGGATATATATCTATAGCTACTCTTAGTGAGCTATTATATATATATATAACATTTTTCCGCAGTATGTGGTATGTTTTTCAGTTTATGTGACATAATAATGCCATGTGAAATAACATGAAATCTTCATTTCCTTGAAGTCACCACCAAAAATCCCATTAATTTAAGAAAGGAGATACCTACCTTGCCATTTGTAATTTAATACCATTTTCTTACTGCCGTTGAAGTCGGTAAGTACTCTTTAGCACTAACTTCAAAATAAGACTCTCCCTCTCTGTCTTTGAGATGCAGATAGAGGAATTTTCTTCTTCAGTCTCAGTGACAAGGGCTGCCAAGTCTGTGAAAGGAAAAATGCACTGTTCTGCCATTGCTAAAGAGCCTAAACAAAGCTGTCTACTCTTGTATTGCCTTAAGCAGCCTTCAAAAGTTGTGTGTAAGAGTTAGCTATAGGATTTGTGCATGCTGATTGAGATGAAAATAATGGCCCTTCAGATTTTTATAGTGAAATTACTTTCGTATAGTATGTAACTCGCAATATATCCTACAAATAGGGAAGTGACAGTGCCACATTTTACGAACTAACCTAGACAGAAGAACAACAGTTCGGCGTTAAATTCATGAAGTATAAAGGACTTTTCTGAACTAAAACGTGATCTTAAGTTTGTATAGATTTTTAATTACAATATAAAATAAACAAGTTTTTTCTTCTTTGCCATTGGTATCATATTGCCAGCAAAATGCATCTGTTTTAAGAGTTTGAATCTGCTGAGAAATTTTTATAACTGCATGTATTTTGGGACTCCCCAGAGACTTTATGGGTGAATTGTTCCAGCCTGCCCCTGCCCCCCAACATCAGGAGATACTGCTACTACTTCTCTTGCATCCTACTTTTCTCCTAAACACCATATTCCAAAAGTGTCCAATACTATTTTCTCTAAAATACATCTTGTGAAAATGCAGAGTGTCATTTGTCTATGCGTCCCTTTGGTGTTGAAGCCAAGTGTTTCTGTAGCACGTGATGACAGACAAGAAATGAACGCTAAGCAGTTGTGAGATCCATTCTTCATAATGCAACATAAATAAGCTTAAGTGCTGTTAATGGCTTTTTTTTTATTAAAGAAAAAAAAAAAAAAAAAGAAAGTATGTAGGTGACCTTTCCATGACTGTAAGTTGTGCATTGTGGCCAGGTACAAGTGCTATATAGGCTCTGAGGTTGAAAGGACGGCTCTGTTCTGTGCTGCCCCAGCCCTTCCCATGCTTTGCATGAGGCCCCCTTGCTTCCCTGCTCTCATACCCATGCTGTCAGTCTGCAGCAGTTGCCAGAGTCTCAGCCTTAGGCTCATTTAAGCCTCAATATACTTAATATACAAAGTCTTAAGTCCCACACATCCCTCTGCCTCCCATTACTAGTAGTCCATTGATGGCAGTCTTCCCCATTGTTTATTTGCTATTTTTTATTGGTTGCAGTTATCATCACAGGATGATCCCTTTCAGCTTTTCCATCAGTGACATCAGGTCTGCTTCCAACTTTTATACAGTTTCTTAGATCAGCACTCATCTTCACAGAGAAGAGTACAATATTTTTTTAACATGGCTATTTAATGTATCAGTTATTAGCTCAGGTTGTTTCTTCCTTAACGTTCTTCTTAAAACCAATTTTCCTTGTGTTTTACTTTCTTTGCAGACTCATATTATTTCCTTAGCAAATTTATTCACATCTCCACATACTGCTACATCGAGTCTATTCCTGACGGAATTTGCCTGTATTTGCAACAAATCTTTTTTGCGTTCTTGTGTGAGAGAACTTTTTCAGAAGAATATAAAGATAATTGAAAGCCACATATTTTCGATTATGAAAATGCCAACAAATTAAAGTGTGTTTATCCTCGTAAGTAGCCTAAAAGATGAGATTTAAGTACTCTTAAGCCCAATATATTTTATCCTGAAAAATAACTTACTGGCTTACATTAAAGTCACGTAGTAAAACCGAGAACATTTGCATTTTTGAAGTATCAGCAAGCAGAATAACAGAAATTTCAGTAGGTGTATACCAAAAGAAGCAGAATGTGGAGAAAATCAATATTTGATTTTTGTGGCTTTCTCCAGAATGAAATATTCTTTGCAACATGATATGCCTCCAAACTGTATGAAAAAAAAAGTATTATATTAAATATAATTAGCTTTTGTCGTACTTAGTGATTTTTCTAACTTATAAATGTGTTTGTTAAGACTTCAATAAGAGATCCTACCAAATACTTTAAAATGTCTTTCACTCCATGTCAAAAAAATTTTAAAATTGAAGAAGTATACGCACATCCTTTAGGATCCCTCTTTCTGGTATGTCAAGTATTTTTTTTTTTCCTAACATATAGCTTATGCTATAAATGGCAGTATCAGTCTTTTCAGTTGGAATCAAAGAGGAGCTCACTGCAGAAGTCTGCCAGTGCTGCATGAAGTTGTACAGAAATATGTGTCTCAGCTGGTTGGCCTAGGGTTCCTGTAAAGAATTGGCTCATACTATAACCAGCTCTTGCAGATCATATAACTTTGTGACAAGAACAGCCCGTCTGCCAGAATTAGATTTATTTCTAAAAATCATATCGTCACAGTTGCTTAATTTCCTGATGGTGTTACAGTTCGAATTACCTGATTTTTGCAGTAGCAAATCTATAGCCACCAAGTATGGTAGTGGGAGCTTTGCTGATAGCCTCACACTTCTACTCCCATGCCTGACACAAACTGTTTTCTGAATGGAGAAGCTCAGTAAGCCAGAGCACCCAAGTGATGCTCTTTCCAGATGACTACTTGTCAGTGCAGTGCAGTGTCAGCTAGCCACATAGCACTGAGACAATTAATAAAATCACAATGAGGGAATTTACAAAACAATTAAGGGACGTTGGACATGACACAATTTTAGGCAACAGGATATTTTATTTGTGGCTACCATTTGTGTAACCAAGGCTCTGTTGTGTATGAAAGTTAATGAGTGTAAATTGAAGAGGAGAAAGGTAACATATTGAGAACAGTGTGGTGCAGAAGCTCCACAGGTATTGCTGAGATACTGATTGGCTTCAGACACTCTACATCTGGAACATATTAATGTAGCTCTCCTTTCTAGTCAGAAAAGTCCAAAACAAATAAAGGAGATTTACTCCAAGCTTAAATAAATGAATAAATAAATGTCACGGAGCTAATTTATATTTGGGGGGGGGGGGGGGGGGGGGGGGGGGGGGGGGGGGGGGGGGGGGGGGGGGGGGGGGGGGGGGGGGGGGGGGGGGGGGGGGGGGGGGGGGGGGGGGGGGGGAAGCAGTTAACTCTTATTGTAATCATTTAAAAAAAAAAAAACTATCTAAATTGATTTGGGTACATCATAAATAATGCATTAAATACTCCATCAAGAAATAGCCACAAATTCAAGTTACTGAAGCAAGCAATGTAAACAACCAAGTTGTAGTAAGAAAATCTGGTGACACTTTTGTCATAAATGTAAGAACATGCCCACTTGCAGATTCCCAGGTTGAGTCCTCTAAAATGTCATTCTCCCATCCTTGTCACTTCAGTCACTTTCCTTCCAGAAACAAACCTAAGTTTTAGACTGGTAAAAATACATATTGTGCTGTTCACTACAAAAAGAAGTAAATGACACATAAAAAAATAAGCAGTTTGTGGTGAGGCTGTTACGGGTTTCTTTCCAGAGAAACCAATTGGTTAGGACTTAGCAATGTGTTTTGGAGATCTTCAAGAAACTATGTGATGGAATGAACTGAATATGAAAAAAAAAAATCTCCACACGATTTCTAGCTGATTTCATATGAGGAAAGATTGAGGGAAGATAATTCAAGCCAAATTCAAATTCAAGCCTCTCCAGCATAATTGTATTGCCAAGAACTGTAAAAACAATTCATTCCATGATAAAAAAAATACCCTGTATTCTTTTAATTTAAATTTAGATTCATAGTTATGAGTAGTATTCATACAGGTTAATCTGATTTTTTAAACATAAAATATATAATACACCTGTTTAATTTTCTAGTACAATTTCCCACCTACAGGCAACGTAATACTTTATTCAAAAGTAGTCTAGCAGTCTTACAGGATGATCTGTGCTGACTAAATATTATGAGGAACCAATATTTCACAGAGTAAATTAGGTAACTCTTTCTTTGCTGCTTACTGGGTTTATTAGACTCATAGGATCATAAAATGATTTGGATTGGAGGAGAACTTAAAAATTATTTAGTTCCAACCCACTGCCATAGGCAGGGAAACTTTCCACTAGACCAGGTTTCTCAGAACCTTATCCAGCCTAGCCTTGAACACTTCCATCTTCTGGCGAAGGATTAAATGCATTGTTAGATATCCTAAAGCTTTATTTAAATGTGTTACCCTCCATGATGCCTTTATGATACTTTCAAGATGTAGAAATGGGATGTAGTTGTTGCTTATGCATGCGTTAAAACAACTTGGGCAGATGGACTCAAGTTTAACAGGTGAAATGTTTTAATAGGTTTTAAATAGTATATGTATCTGTGAAATACAGCTAAACACTTAAATTCCTGTCAGAACGATTCATATGCAAGAAATGTATGACTCTGAGTTTCCCTCTATGTGTGAGCTTGGAAAACTGTTCCTGTTTATTCACTTATTTTTATTATTTTCTTCCATAAGTAGATTTTAGATGGGAGTGTTCCACTGAAAGAAGCAACCCTGTATTTGGCCATATTTTATTCTGCTAAATACTTGAAAAAATAGGAAACACTGTGTTTTCCCAATGGTTGTACAAAAAATATTTCATTTTGGATGGCATCTGTTCCTCTGTCATTCTGTGTTGCAGAGACATTGGAATTCCAGGTACTGATAGATGCTGTCCATTGAAATAGCAAATCACAGCATAGCACTGTTATGTTTTCTAAAGCAATTAAACTGGTTTATTACAGGCAATTGTCACATTTTCTTTGCCCATCTCTTTTTATTGTTTGAAGTAGATTTTTGGTGACGCACAAAAAAAGCGCCAATTATTACTTGTTCATGTGCTATCTTGACCCATATTTTAAATTTTTTTTTTATTTTTTTATAGGTCCTCCCATGCCATCCTCCTCATCTAGTCCATCAGTTACTGAACATTTACACTCCCCTCCTCCATCACCCAATCTCCATGACAACCAGAGGTGGTTATTAAGTAATAATGCCAGCCAGCCAGTTCAGGACTCTGATACAGATGAGGACTATACTGCCAGCTCATATCTAGTACAGACCGGTACTGTTTCAGTGTCTATCCCAGGTCATGGTAAGAAGAGGACACTTTGTCCATAGCTTGAATACCCTTTTATTTTCCATCCTCTTATAAAATTGCCTAATAAAAACTAAATATAGCAAAATGACTTTGTTTTTTAAAATTATTTTCCTCTCAATGTCACAAATGATGTTTCTGCTTTACTGTGGGTAAATGAATAGAAAGTCATTTCTAATATATAAAAACTTATTTAAGTTATTTTAAAGTGCAGTACTTATATGAAGTAATAACCATTAATGATTTATTATGTCATGTAATATGAAGCTTTTAGTTGTTCTTTCTAAAGGGTAAGCTGAAGTTGTTGTAACTGTCATGGTGTTTGGCTTCAGAATAATGAAAAAGTTATCTTTTACTACCTCATCAAGTTGAGCAGGTTCCAGAGAAGAATAGGATTTGTACATTACTGGATATGGCACTCTAGATTGGGGAGAGAGATCTAGACAGAGAGCTGTGTGGTTAGAAAAGGGAACAGTGACTCCTGAGATGTGTCGTCTCTCGTAACCAACAGGAGCAACATGTACTTGCAACACCAGTACCCACTTACACATGTGCCGTAAGAAACCACATTTTTACTACTGTTTTTTTTTTAATAGGCACAGAGTTCCATTTTTGTTGTTTGAATGAACAGATTTTCTTTGGGTAGGCAGACTGGAAGAATAATTTGTTAATTCACAGCCCTGCCCCAGCAGTTTTGTAAAACTTGGAACAAGCTTCTTTTTTAAGAACTATTTCTGGCTTTTGATGGTAAAGAACTCTCCTTGAGATGAACCACTAGAGGGGGTTTGGAGAAATATTTTCCTACAGATTGCATATCGGTTGGACAGAACTGATTTGCAGAGCAATCATACCAGCTTTGAGCTTCTCTTCTGAGCTTTGATTGCAATTTTGGTGTTGTGTTTAAAAGGCCAACCTGCTGAGAGAAACTGTGTATGTAAATTTGACAACCTCTTTTTTTCTTCTTCTTCTTTCAAGCTAGGGGCTTGGGTTAAGATCTGTAAAATTAATAATGATAAGTTTCTTTCTGCATGTTCAACTTGCTCAATATTTAATCTATGAAGAACTCCTAAATAAATAGTAATACATTGTGATAGTCAAGGTATGTTATGAAGATGTCTCTTTTCCTTTATGTCTATGAAATGAAGTCTGTTACAAAATATATGCATTATCTAAAAGGTAGCCTAGTTTGATTCCATAAGTCAGTACTTTTAGATTACTGTATCCACCAGCCCTTTCTCTACAGATGAAAAATACAAAAGCAAGAGAAAGCTCCTAAAAAGTTTCAATAGTTCTTACAACTTGTAGTCTCTCAAGAAGGATTCATCTTTCCTCTAGGTTTTAGCATTTTACTGCTTCTAATATTTTCAAAAGCTGCCTGCCTGAGTTTGCCAATCTTGAGGAATATTCCATAACCCCTTTCATCCCAGACTAGCCAAAATAGTTTCATCTGGTCCCATGGCAAGTCAAGTCTTGGACTTTTAGCAGGACAAAATAAGGGGGATTTTGGTAACAAAGAGGACAGAAGTTAACACTGTGGTGTAAGTTGAGAGATCTGTCATTGGTAATACTTTTGCTAAGCAAAAGGGAAACCGAGCATACTAAGTACATGCTCCTTTTCCCCTCCCCTCTCCCTTCCCTCTGTGCTCCCATCTCCTTTATCTGCTGATATCTGAGATTTGCCTCTTCATTGTCTATATGCACTAGAAGTGCTTGCAGTTTCTGCTTCCTACTGTCAAAGAATTAAAGCAATGATTTATGTACACTCATAATCTACTAGTGCTGGCAGTATAAGACAATGATCTTTCTGGCTCTCCACAATACTAGACTTGTTTTTAGAAGTGCTTAAACATGACAACCACAGATACTATACTTGTGATTGCCACAATTTAAGAAGCGTTTGTTTGCTTTTCTGCTGGACAAAGAGAAGACCATAGGTGTTCTGATAGCAGCCTTCCATCTCTGCAGTCAGCTGCAGAATCAGGGTTTATGTTACTTAAAGATTCTTTCACTCAGCACATATATGAATACTGATTGGAACACCTACTTCACTTGCTTTTAATTGGTTTCTTATATCTTACACTGTTGGCCTATTGATGGGTAAAAAAAAAACATTCTTTGTAAAACAGGCAAGAAGAGAATTCAATAACTAAGCTAGTATTGCTAAGTTAACTACAGCTTTCTTCTGCTTGTGATTTGCTTTGTTGTGTAGCATTTTTGTCAGTATGTGGATCTCTCCAAATCTACTCTAAAAAAGTATGTTTTCTTTAGCTAAAATGATAAGTAATACAGCATATGTAGCACTTTCACAGAAGGAAGGGCAGGAGTTTATCACCAGTTGTCTTTTCTTTTGCATCTGGATTAATTAAATTTTCCATGCTATCTAATGTTAATGTGTATAAAATAACTCCAGTGCCATATTCTGAATGACTTTGTACAGTGTTTATATTGGCAGGAAGTTGGTGATCACTTGTGAAGCATTTAGGATTAAAAAGGTACTGACTGAAAACAATTATATTATTGAACTCTTCCAGTTATATTGACTTTATGTGAATAGCAAGTTAAATTACTCCCTCTCTAGTCTATGCAAACATCTGTGTGTTTTCCTTTGGTCTGAGTTCATTTGATCAATGTAGTTTATTTGATGAGTTCCCTCAAAATTTAAAGGATCTGATTATGTATATAGAATTATATTAATTTAAGCCTTTGAGTTTGATTAGTTTGTTTTGTCAACCAATAGGAATTAACATTCATTTGAGGAACTGGTTAAAAGAGAAATGAGAATTACTAAAATCAGTTGTCAAGTGCTCACTAAATGAGAAGAAAAAGTCTTTTGGAAGATACCACTAGTAGCTTTAAAATTTTAGATGAAAACAAGACTTCAGTGGACAGTTTGCTAGGAGCCATTTAATTTCAGTAAAAGCAATGTGTTAATAGGTTGTGAAACTCAGGAGGAGGTAAGTTTTTGGACCACTAGTCATGACAGTGTTCCTTTACATAGCGCCTCCAATTTATTCTACTTGATCCTCTTCTCCGTAGTGCAGTCCAGTATACTGGCTCTGTTCCAGCAGTCAAACTGTTTGTCTACTGATTTCAGAACCTTTTAATAGTTTTATTGTTTTCTGAAAGAAGAGTGAACTGAAATATAAGAAACAAGGGCATAGGAATATGTCTGCAGGGAAGAGAAACGGTTATTTAAGAGAGAGGGATGGTGAACTAGGAGCTGGGAGGAGAAAATTCTTGAATGTGACTGAGGTGGAGCAGGTTTCATTATGTAATACATTTTTCTTACAAACAACACAAGTCATGTAAAGTCTGTATTTTAGCATCTTGATAAGCCTTTTAATTTTTTTCCACCAAAAATTATGGATTAGTCAGAATTTGGCTTATTTTTCAACACAGACATGTAGATGTGGCACGCAGGGATATGGTTTAGTGGTGGACATGGCACTGCTAGGTTAACAGTTGAACTCAATGATCTTAATGTTCTTTTGCAACCTAAACGATTCTGTTATTCTGTTTATTAGCATGAAAAATGCAGTGCTAAAGTCTTGTTAAGCAGAGATTATGAAGAAAAGATACAGTCAATTGTTAACACTACTAGTTGCTTACTACTGGCAATAGAGATGAAAAGTCTAGATTAGAAATTCAGATTTAAGGGCTTTTACCCTTTATGTTGAAAATATTATAGCAGAACCATCAAATGCAAAATAAATGCATTTCACAGCAGCATTTCTACACAGCATATTTGAGCATTTAAGTTGTACAAGGTTCTCATGTTGCTTAGCAGTTTGTGATGATAGTTCATCTGATGGGAAGATGTGAAAAAAATTTCATTATAAAGTGGTTTTCAGTTGTTCTTAATCAAGAAAGTGCGCCAAGTGATGCACAATAAACAAGAATTTGCTCCAGCCACATAGCAGTTGCAGGTTGATGGACTTTTCAATTAAAAATGGCCAAGCTTTCCTGCAAGGAGAAAAAAATAAAAAGGGAAATCTAGATTATAACTCTGAATTTCAATCTGTGAAAGAGAAAAACTAATCTAGTAAGGCTGGTTGAATAACTTACAAGAACACTTCATATTCAGAGGTCTCATTGTAGGACATCTCACTACAGACACCAAATGTTCAATAGCATAATTCTCTTATAAACATAATTGTGGACTTCAGTTCATGATGACTCATTAGAATTTAATGGGAAGGGTATCTGTCATACAGAAATGATTATTGTTTTATCATACCACAGTGTTGAGAAGCCAAAATCATAGCCTTCTGCTTTTGTATGAATACCTGAGAGAACACATACCAAATGATCAAGCCTAGCAGCAGTAATGACCAGATGCAACACGTGAAAAGTGTAGGTGTGAATTTTGTTAAGGGTTTTGGGTTTTTTTTTTTACACTTCAGATTTTACCTCCAACTATAATTTTTTACTTTGCTGTGTAGATATCTCAATTAATGTATGTCATGGTTCAGGCCCATCCAGGAACAAAAGACCACAATTAGACGTAAGTACTTTAAACTTAAGAACTCCCAAAGGACAGAGAGGACTTAATTGCGGCTTAAGGTCCAGGACAAAACAGACCAGGCTACTCATCTTGGAGAAGAAAACAGAAAATAATTTAATCCACCACCAACCAAAACATAACCATAAAACCCCAAAACATAACAAACAAAACAACAAAGTGGTACAATGATGAAAAGCACAACCAGCCCTTTAAGACCATCTTCTCCCCACCCCTCCTTTCTTCCCCAGGCTCAGAGCCCTGATCCCAGTGTCTTTATCTCCTCTCCCCATTAATGGCTCAGGAGGACGGGGAATAGAGGTTTCAGTCTTTTCTCGATGGTTCCTGCTGTTTGTCTCTCCTCAGGGTAGACAGGCTCCTTGCCAGTCCCCCCTGCTCCAGCACAGAATACCCTCACACACCCAGCAGCCCTGCACGGGCCACTCCAATGTGTGTTCATCCCGAGGGCTGCAGATCCTCTCTGCCTCCCGCCTGTGTCTCTGCAGCCTGCAGGCTCTCCAGCATGGCCTGTGCCATGGCTGCCTCCTCACACAGTCTCCTGCCCGTCCAGGTGCACTCACACAGAGCTGCTGGTGGCTCTCAGTCCTGCTATTACCCTCCATGGGTTGCAGGGGTACAGACTGCGTTCTTGCCACAGGTTGCAGAGGGTTCTCCGGTCTGGCATTCCTCCTTTCTTCCTCCTTCCTTCTCAGACTGTGGGGTCCACACGATCACGTCATCCCACTCACTGGCAAAGGCGCAGATTGGCCCAGCCAGGCTGGAGGTGGGTCCGAACCTCAGAGCCGAGGGAAAGTCTGAGAACTCTTTACTGGACCTGCACTGCAGCCCCCTGTTACCAAGCGAAAGTGGCTCCTTGCAAAACCTTGACAAGATACGGCCACTGTAACTAAGCAATCTGTCATTTCTTTTTCTGCCTTTCCCTTCTTAACAGGTGCAAATAGAAGTGAAGTGTGAATGGAAGTACATGTAAGGATTTGTGTTAAATGTTAGTGGAAGACACAAGTGACTTTAAGGCATCTTTTCCTCCTTTGCAGCTCCTACTCTTCCTCCTGTGAGGTTAGGAAGAGGAGAATGTGATTTCTCCCCTGTGAGAAGGCTAGAGAATATTGGAATTCTCCAATTCACAAGTTGCAGAACCTGTGGATATTGAAAAGACCCACTGCAAATTAAGTCAGTCGTAGCCAACATCATGGGAAGTACCTCATGAAATTTTCAGACAGTCCTGCTTTAGTGCCTGATGAGCTCTTCCCAGCCCTTGTTCCATCCCTGTTTACTATAGTTATTCCATAAGGGAAACTACATCTGCTGCTGAACTACGGCTTAGCAGCCAGGCAGTCACCTGCCATGTAATTAACAGCAATGTGGTTCTAATTATTTGGGAATAAAAGGAAACAAGGGGGGAATGGATGGGTGGGGTTAGAAGTGCCAGGGAAAAAAGAAACACAAACATGATGATAGGAAAGCAAAAGCTGAAAAGCTGTTTAGCTTGGGGTGTTTTTTTGAGGTTTTTTTCCTTGGTGAAGTGTAAATTTGCTTCATTTTATCTCTGTCATTCAGAGAAATGTCAGTTCATCCAAATTCCCTAGAAACACTGTGGGTATCCACACACCTTTTTATTATTATTATTGTTGTTGTTATCTTACACATTATCTAATAAGATATTTTTATTAATCTCTTGTCTCATAGTTCATGATAAATTAAGTTTTGTGGTTGTTGTATCAGTACATACAATTTGTCTCCAGGTCTGACACCAGTCCTAAGATGTGTTGCTTGAAAAATGAATTCAGACCTGTTTGGTTTTAAATTAGGCTGTGATAATAAATTAAGAATAATAGATCAAACTAGGAGGAATTGTATTGAAGAACATCATGGGGATATGTTATAATCTTGGTTTTATTTAACATCGTTATTACTTATATGGATGAAGGAATAAAAATGGCACTAATAAAATTTCCTAATAGTACTAAATAGTTAGAGATATGAGTGCCAACTGGGGACAAAATGTTAATAGAAAAGCATCATTAATTGTATGTCCAGAAACTAATAAAGTGGAACTAGAACTGAAAAATGGAAGAGATGAGATGCAGGGTATTCAGGAAAAGGCTGAGGAGAAGTGGTGACAGAGAATTTTAGTCAGACATAAGTCTGCAACATGGTCTTAGAAAAGTACAGTTTGAGTTGGGTTTACAAATACATCAACAAAGAGGGAGTCATATACTCCATCAATGCAGTAAAAGTTTTGAATTTGGGCTTCTTGTTTTTTTCAAAGTTCCTGTCAAATTCTCTTATTACATCTAAAATTACTGCCATTTATTTTACTGTTCAAATATATTTGCATGAAAACAGTTAGGAGATTAGGGATATTAATGTATGGGGACAGGTAAGAGAATAAAACTTTGACTCAGTACATAGCCTAAACACTAATTAAGTGCTGACAAAGGGAAACCAGTAAACCAAGATGGAATGGAGCATGTTGTATACCATGTTAGAGATACAATTAAAAGCAACAGGATGAAAATAAAGAAAGATTAGGCATATTAACAGGAAAAACTATCTAATGGTGAATTCGGTTAAGAATCACAAAATCATAGAATCATTTTTGTTGGAAAAGACCTTTCAGGTCATCAAGTCCAACTATTAACTAACACTGCCAAACCCACTACTAAAGCGTGTCCCTCAGCACCTCATTGATGCATCTCTATACTATCTCTATACTATCTCAAGGGATGGCATGTCCTAGGCAGTCCATCTCAGTGTCTGACAACCCTGTCAGTAAAAAAGTACTTCCTAATCTGCAGTCTAAACCTCCCCTGGCACAACTTGAGCCTGTTTCCTCATGTCCTATCACTTGGGAGAAGAGACCGACCCCCACTTCACTACAACCTCCTTTGAGGTAATTGTAGAGAGTGGTCATGTTCCTTCTCGGCCTCCTCTTCTCCAGGCTAAACATTCCCATTTCCCTTAGCCGCTCCTCATAGGACTTGTGCTCTAGACCCTTCACCAGCTTTGTTGCCCGTCTCTGGACACATTCCAGAACCTCAGTGGCTTTCTTGTAGTGGGTGGCCAGAACTGAACACAATATCTGAGTTGCTGAGTACAGGGGTACAATTTCCCTGGTCCTGCTGATACAAGCCATTCTGTGATTAAGCCAAGATGCCATTGGCCGCCTTGGCCACCTGAGCAAGATTGATATCTAAGATACCTAAGTCTATCTCAAAAAAAGTGACAGAAACTGTGACTTTGTAACATGAAACCAAAATAAATAAAAATGAGAGTCATACTACTGAGAAGAAACCTACATTCACTTAGAAGATGTACTGAGGAAACTTCGCTTAGCTTTTCTAGTAATACCTGCGTGAATTTCAAATCAGGTTTACATGAGTTTGTAGGTTACAACGTTGTCATACTAAAGCTATGGTAGGTGTGTTTCATTAGCAGCATGGACATTGCACTGCATTGTCTGTTTAAATGTAACAGAAAACTACAGTTTGTTCTTTAGCCCAGAGTTCGCTTTGAAATTTTCCACATCTTCCACAATAAATGACTTGCAAAACAGCCACTTTGCCTTCTCACTTACTGGACCATTTTACTTCCTACAAAATTACAAAACAAAGTTGCCTGTTCTCAATGAAGACTGCTGATGTCTTCTGGGCATGTGCATATTCATGTAAATATTTCGTAAGCAAAAATGTTTGATACCCATACATTCAGAATGCCCATGGTGCTGAATAGAGGTATTTGACAAGCTTTCTGTAAATATGGAATAAATTCATGCTATAAAAATACATGCTTGCTTTTTTTTTCTGAGGCAAGAAAATGTAGTATTTCAGCCACTGTGTAGCAGTGCTTGCAGGCTTCCTTGGTATCTACAGGAGTACTTAATCTCTTACAGTAAAAAATCAGACAATGCAAGAAGGCCAGTAGCCTTTAGGTACAGATCAACAAATTTATCTGTTGCACATGCTTGGGGCAAATATAGTTGCTTTTAAAAACTTTAAAAATTGTGCCTTGCATGCTAGCCAATTTATTTTTGATACCTTTTTGATACTTGATTTCAATTTCATGAATCGATCTTTTTATCCTCTTTGATTTTTAAGCCAAACTTCTGTCAACATTGTTCCCTTAATATACAAAAATGTACATTTGTTCAGTTTAATTAAGCATTCAGTCTGTTTGCCAAGAGCAAATTACAATTCCCCAATCTCACCCTCACCCCTCCAAAATCAAATTTTACAAAGTGGTGGGCAATTAGTTCTCATATCTGATTGTTGTAAGTCATGTTTTTCTTACAGATTGTTGTAGTTTTCGATCTCTGTTACTTAACAGAAGAGCCAAGACCAATTATTTCTCTTCAGATTTTGGCCTTTGTAGCCTTCAAAGAACGTTCTCCCCCACACCTCCTGTATCATTAGCTGCAAAATATCTTTCCAAAGATGATTTCGGCCTCTTCACAAATCAAAGGATTCAGAGTGACAAATTATCCATCTTACACTTGAATGCATGCCAGATGGGACAACCTGCCAACTGTGTATCATTCTGCGGATACGATCTGATGTAGAGACATTTCCTCTCCTCCTCCCTTCCCTGTAAAAAATCGTATTACAAAAAAATCATGCAAGTTAAGAAAATCTGTGAAGATAAATTGATTCTGAAATGCAGTGCAATGTAAAAGCAGTGTATAGTTTTATCAAAGAAAGCTGGATTCAAATGTCAGATCACTTAAACTGAACAAACATGTACCTGGCAGTATAGATGAACGTGAGTGTCAAAAATACATCCCTTCCCTGCTTGCCAGCACTTGCACACACATCGTTTCCTATGACTAGCTTGATTGCAGAACAGACATTTCTACTTGCAAGAGAAGGAGCTTGAATTTAAATCCTGTCACAATTTGTTAACAGAAGAATCTTGAAGTTGTTTTTGGAAATGGGCATGTACAGTTCTTGTGAGGGAAAGTATGCTCTGCCAAGTTTATGGCAGAAGTCAGTTTGTAGTACAGAGGTGAAAGAAGAAGGAAATGCAGAGAGTTTATTTTCATTATAAATTACAGAGATGAGGACTTTACCCAACTTAGGCTGACTTCCAGAGGTACAAATTGTGTGCAGGCACATAGCAAATATAACTTGAGATCAGGATCAGACCAAGTGTCTTGCATCATAGAATCGTTACAGTTGGAAAAAGCCTTTAAGATTATCAAGTCCAACCACTAACCTAACACTGTCATCACCACATTAAACTCTGATATTTACAATTTTTCATTATTTTATTTTAAGGAAAGGTCCAATATTTTTTACTTTACCACAATACAAGTTTTTTGTTCAAGCCTTATTTAAGACGAGAGTGCTCAAGATCTTACACTTGCTCCCATTTCTTCATCACTTAGTGGCAACAGCCTGAACTTAGTTTTACAAGCTAATTTTACAAGTTTCATAGTCTTTGGCTGTTTGTGGTGAAAGTTCTTTTTTTGAAAGAAAGCAAAGTTATGGGGCTTTCCAATCTGTGAAAGCTTGGTCAGTCATTTAATTTTTGTGTTTGTTTCAGCTGAATCAGAATTAGTTGTGCATTCATGCTTATTGTAAGGAGTTGATGTTTTAGAGAGCACCAAATGTCTGCCAGCTCCTGTTGATTGTGGAAAACTTTCTTCCTTCAGCTGGGCCTGAGTCTTTAGTTACCGTTGAAGAAAGCTGTAAAAATACATAAAGTGACTGATTTATTCCTTAGTTCTGCTGAATGCTGATGATTGCTAAGGCCTGATTCTGCACTTCTGAGGACAGCCAGGTTGCTCTTGGATTAAATAGAAGTTTCCAGTGATGGTTAATACAGGAGTCAAGTCATTTTAATGCAACCACAACACATGTTTTATTCTATAGGACTGAAAAAGTCTCTGTAGCAAAAAAGTAGAGCATTTAACAAAAATGAAAAATCTGATTTGTTTCCTTGGCTTTTGGCTTCCATTTTAGCTCAGTTTTGGACAGCTGTAAGTTGGAGGATGATGTTTTAGTGCTTTAAACAATGCTGCTTGCTGGAAGTAAACAGGAGTCTCACAAATTCAGCTTGCAGATGCTTGTTTTGCGTAGGAGAAATACTGAAGATTTTGTGCTTGAGTCGTTAAGCAAAAAATGTATAGCTGTGTATTGGGTGACTGAGAAAACAGCTTATCTCAAAGTTACTTTGAAAAATAAAAGACTAAACATTTCGTGTCTTTAATTTAACATACTTCAACTTTTTAAATATTACCAGTGATTTTAAAAGCTGAGGGCCTATGCTTAAAGCATAATTTCTCTGTTCTTCTACCTCATTCACAAAAGATTTCTCCATTTAGTATCTTTCAGTGTCTGACGTAGCATTGACATGAATTTCTTTGTCACTAACCCATTAGGATTTACATAGGAGTAGTAACCCTCCTTTTTTAAGGATGCAGAGATCTGACTAGAAGGCACATCAGTCTTTCTCTCTCATGCAAGGCCAAGGATTCTTATTGTCAGATGCAGTGGGCATGAAAGCAGCAATTTTACAGCACAAAAACTCCAATAACATTTACTGCGGTTGGCTGAGACTGCAATGCACACAGGCACTGCTCAGTCTTGGTTGCTTAAGCACCAGCTTCCCTTGGCTTTTTGCCAGCCTGCTTACTCCAAAGAGACAAATCCTTTAAGGGGAAAGAGTTTTCCTTGTAACTTGCTGTGGGGTAAACAGACCATTCAGGCATAGTTTATTGCATTACATACTTGACTATGCATACTGGAATGTAGCAAAGTAATTGGTAGAATTATTTTATTTGTTAGAATTCATAGGTATGAGATACATTCTCTGAGCCAGGAGGAGAAAAAAAAAAAAGGCTTTTTCCTCTCTGCTAAGTTACTGATTATTTCTTACAAAGGACTAAAAATATTCTCTCTGTGGGAATTCTGTGTGTTTACACTAGTATCCCTGCTATGGCTCCAGAAAACTGAATTATTTGCCTTTTTATTGCTATTCCTCTCTTGAAGATAAATCCCATAACAGTTAGCAGCAAGTTACAGTGTCAAAGAACAGTTCTGTATATGTAACAGGGTACTTTCTTGTCATTAAAAAAAAAAACCTCTCAATTTGGAAGTACTGTGAATGCTAAGTACTTGCAAATTAGAAGGAACCCCGTTATTCTAAATTCTGCAGTCAGTCCAACCCACCCTTTTGTCAGTACATACTTTTGCAGTAATCAGGAGTAACCTTACCTCATCATTGCCAAAACCTGGAGACTCCACATGAAATATTCTCATAAATATTATTTTATATGTGTTTCTTAAAGTTTTAATTTAATACTGCAGTACCTATTAAAACAACATATAACAGAATTTATTTGTACAAAACTTCTGATAGCTGAATATACAGAAGAATGACTTGACCATTGCTGTGACTGAATCTTAGTTCATTCAGAAAGCTTCAAAGAAAGGTACAGCTTTCCCTTTCTTTTGTTGCTAGTAGTTGGTGTAAGCGGGCCTGTTGTTCTGTTCATGTTTAAATCCAAAGACCACAAGGTTTTTTTGTCACATATTCCCCTCTTTCTCCTCAGTGTTGTCCCATAGGGTGTTCAGGAAAGGTTTAAAATACCATTTGTGGTATTTCTTGAGTCTGTGGATTACTTTCTGGTAGCTTGTCCTCTTTGAGCATTGAAAAGGCAATGATAGGGGTGACCTTGCATCCCTCTCTCTGTGTACACCAGCATTGAAAATGTTTCAGAAAGCAAGTGAAGCACTTCTAATGAATTGCACTTTTGATTCTTTGAATCTGCACAGCAGCTCCATCAGATTTTTACAGCTGGACTCTTGCTGCAATTGCTACTGGGATGAGATGCACAACATGGGGTTTTGGAGCTAAGTACTTACATTGTTTTACTGGCCAAAAGTTTACAGCATAGTGAGAGCAACAGACTTTGTGAAATTCACACTTGTATATTTTCATGTTCTTCACCCCTTTCCAACCTGCTGCTGATTTGCCAACAGGCACTCTAGATAGGTATGTTAAAAATGGAAAAGCTGAAAGTTTCTTAACGCCACAGTATGTTACTGAAGAAGTTGCTCGTGATTATGAGTATTTTATCTGGTTTTCATTAATTAACTTTAAAATAATTTTAGTAGTGCTGAAGAAGTAGAAAGAAGTACTTCATTTTTTTAATCCTCTTGACATCTGAATATAAAACAATTCTCAGATTAAAAATACCCACTGCTAGAAACAATAATTGGTCCCTCATAAACTTTATTTTCCAAGTCCTTTAGATCTCCAGGTGTGCATTATTTTTGTCATATTTACCTGGCTAATTCAAAGATAATACTTCCTTCTCAAGTCTTTATAATGCACTTTTCAAGAGATTCAGTATAAAATTGTTAGTTATGCCTTGTAATATATAATTCTCAAAATTCACTGCAGTTTTTTACTTCAGATGCCCTTCCCGATCTATTTCCTTAAGGCCTTTAATCAGTGGCTTGTAATATAGTATATTTTTTTCTGTTCGTTTAGAGTTTTGTATGAATAACTCAAAATAATTTGCATCAGAATGCTCCACAGCTTCAGGTATGGATCTCTTCCTCACTCCAGTTGGATTATTTCTTGTTTAAATCTAGTCTCCCATTTACAAGTCTGTGTTGTCTCTCCTAATTGTAGTGAAAGCTGGCAACTGTGTGCCTAAGCCAGTAAACCTGAAGGCAGAAGGGTCAATGGGTTAGATATTTTCTAAACTCCTTTCTAGCTTCCAAAAAGCCCTCTAAAATAAACTGCTTTGCAAACCTTCTGGGACAGGAGGCCCTGAGGGACATTCCTGGGCAGGGTGGAGGAATCAGCCAGTGTGCTTGCATGGTGTTGAGCCTGAAAGGGAAATTCTTCCCTCTCTTATTATAGTTATTTGTACTGTTAGCTAGACATTAAATAGCTAGTGTTGTAGAGAAAGACCGGCAGAATAATAGCTGAATAAAACAGTACAGCCAGCCCAGTTTTATCCAGTAACACTCGGATGAAAATTTTTGTTAAATAGATTTATCTGGTAGTTCTTTTGATACAGTTGTGAACTTTGGGTGCAGATTTGCTTCGTTACCATATAAAGATTATTTATGATCATGGCCACAACAGAGCAGATAATGTTTTATTTTCCCTTTTGGGTGTGTAAAATTCCTCTGGAGGGTTAAAATGCAAGCTAATAAAGTGTCTAAATCTAAGCATTTTAACCACACATTTCTAGAAGTAAATAGCCTGAATTACCACTTCTGTGCTAGGGAAGTTGGAGAAGCTTCCATATCCTTCATGCATCCTTTAGCAAAGTTGATGTTCTTGTATGGTGTTCTGCCCCAGATTTAATCTGTTCTGTCATATGTGAAAGAAGCAAACAGTGACTATGAATTTTTCACCTGGAATTTTAAACTAGCAGGTATTTATGTATGTATTTTGAAGTGATTGATAGGATGCTGCTTCCACTAAAAATTCAAGAAATTTGAAGGCTGAAAAAAAAACCCAAGATAATGATCAAAAGATTATTAGCTTTTTGTGTGTATAGCTAGTAGTATTTTCTTTTCTGGCATTGATCCAGAAATAATAGAATGTGAATATTATATAGTCTATAATCAATGCATTGATGCTGATTAGTGACTTAGTTTACAAAAGTGCAAATAAGGGTTTAAGTCCTGGCAGAATGAGGTTGTCGTTACTCTATGCTTATATTTCTGGTTCCTGGTAAAGTACTTCCATGGTTACAACAGAACTTGAAATGTATTTAAGGAAATGTGAAAAGTATATGACTGTGGTTATGAAGACTTGAACTCAATAGTATTTACAAATATTTAACTGGTAGATGTTGGAAGGTTGAGGCATCACTTCTTTCTGTTGTATCTAGTGACAAGACAAAGGGTAATGAGATGAAACTGGAACACAAAAGGAAAAAAACTGTTTTACTGGGAGGATGATGGAACCCTGACACAGGCTGCCCAGGGAGGTGTGGAGTCTCCTTCTCTGGAGATTTTCAAAACCTGCCTGTACATGTTCCTTCGTCATCTGATCTAGGTGGACCTGGTTGAGCAGGGGGGTTGGACTAGATGATCTTAGCCCCTACCATTCTATGATTCTATAAACAATTCAGTGACATCTGCAAAAGGCCTTTGGGAAAAGCTCATAAGAGTTATGAAGTATGGAATGGAAACCTCAGGATTCAGTGCTCTTTTGCTGCCTCATCAGTGCTGCTCCAGTTTTGTTTGGTTCCTTGGGAGATGCTGAGTAGCAAGGGGAAAAAATAGTAGCAGGTCCAGTATTTCTACCACTCAAAAACGTGTTCTTTGCTAACATAAGTATCAGACAGGGTTTTTTTGCCATAATTTCTGCCTCTGAGAGCAAAGCTCTGCTGCAGATTTGTAGGCTAGTAATTCTAAAATGGTGTACTGTTTCCAAAGCCTCTAGTTTTGAATCCGCAGAAGGTACTAGAAAACTAGGTTCTGTTTTCTTGGTGTATTCATTGTTTACCATAGTCTGAATGACGGTTTATGTTGCTATATTATTGCTGTGGAGTATCAGCAGGCATCATAAGTGCCTTTTCAGCATGTGGAAAAGTAAATGAACGAATAATGGAAACTGTTCATTCACCACCCCTTGTCAGTTTCTGGTGCTGTCAGATGTTCAGATCTCTCACAGAGAGGTAGGCATGAATGTCTAGTCCCCCTAGGAGCGTGTGCAACTGATTAGTGAACAGATTTTTTGTGATACCATCCCTCATCTTAGAATAATAGACAGGAAGGTATTCTTTCTGGGCTCTTTCTGAGCCTAGCTGCTGGTAGACACCTTGCGGCAAAGCAGTAAATGGAGATGAGAAAGTAGAAACCATCCTGGCCTTGTCTGCCTCTTACCTCCATCCCCAATGACTCATCTTTCTAATGCTCCTTAAGCAGTCAGAAGTGCTGAGGAATGCCAGATAATCAAATGTTCAATACAACAGACAAAAAATGGGCACAAACCTTTTGCTCCCTGAAGTCATCTGTATGCATAGACATGATTTTATTGTCTTTTCCTTCCCATTCTTCGGAGAGATTTTGTTGGGTTTTTTTCCTCTTGTTTCATCTAAGATTAAATCCTTCTCATCCTTAAGTGTGCTTTTTAATTTCCTCCTTTCCCTCCTTTTGCCCCTTCTTCTTTGAAGGCTTTCTTGTTAAGTCATTTAAGTGCCATGCAACTCCATCCCACTTCCTACTTTCTCTTTTATTCTTTTTTTCTCTTTTCTAATGGCATCTTTTCATAACATTCTCTCCTTGTTCATGCTTCCCACCTCCCCTTCCTCATTCTCTTTGTTGTTCTCTCCATGGGACAGGTATGTCTCATGAAAAGGTGCTTTGTTCAGAATATATCTGCCTTGGGGCAGCTATTTAATGAAAAATCCAGCTTTCCATCCCATGCTCCTATCCCTCTGAAGCCCTGTGCAATAAATGTCAATTGCAGTTTTACATAATTAAAATAACTATGTCATATTTCTTTTTTAATAGTAGTGCCTTCACATTAAAGAAATGGAATTCTGTGCAGCATGTATGTTTTTTGGAACAACAAAAAAAAAAATTACGCTTCTAATCCATATTACAGACCTCGTTATCCAGAACATTCTTTAAACCTTCGATTCTGTTCTGAGAATTTTCCAGCCATCTGTAGAAAGGTCAGAAAAAACACAAACATGAACACTTACAAGAAGTCTAGTTCCTTTATAATTGGGGATGAAAACTAACATCCTGCCTGCCTCTGATCCCTCTCAGGCTCTTGTGGCAGGAAAGCTGTTAGAAGGGATGAAGATTGATCAAAAAAACCTGGCAGACTTTTTTCTCTTGATGACTGCTGTGGTTATTGGGGGAATTTGCCATTGCAGAGAGGACAATGGGAGATAAAGACACAGAAAAGTGTCAATCTCAGGTGGTTTTAACAGCACAGGATAATCTTAACCTTTTGGTTGCTGGGCTACTTGTCCTGCCCGAGGGAACTGAGATATTCCTGGATACCTTAATATCCCTATAAGAGGATTAAAAGCAGAAGTGAAGGAGGTGTTGGTACCGGTAATGGCACTAATTTCCTGAAACGTGAGCACTTTTGCTATAGAGAGTAGCTGATTTCAGACTTCTCAGTGAGATGCTCCCACTTAACCTGAAATGCCACAGTCTTAGAAGTGTGAGTTTGATATCAAGTGGCTCTTTACACTCACTATGCGAAAGTTAACATCTGGATTTGTGCTTTTCCCCAACCATTTTCTCTGTTTTAATTCTACTTCATACAGTTTTGTATTCCTGCTCATAATGCACAGTATTGTGCACATGGCTGCATTTTAAGTAGCTGAAGCTAATGATTGGTATAGAAATGAATATGTTTTAGAAATAAGTATCTTAGATTTTTCCCCCCAGAATTTTGTTAATGTTATTAGATGATATTTTAAAAGTCAGATTTTTAACAGACAAAAGTCAAGTTTGGAATTGCAGATTTCTCTGAAGAGATTAATGATATAAATGAATTCATGAAAGCAGTTTGAGGAACTGTGTTCTCTGTGGTGTTTCATGCTCAGGTAGTCCCATTAGACAAAGTATTTTTGTTCAAGAGGTGACAGGCAGTCAGTATGTAGGACTCCAACAGCATTGCTGTATGTAAAAGACTACTTTTTGTGTAAGTGGAAAAATCATAATATTAGAGTAGCATCAGGATATGATTGCAATGGCGATGACACGTTTGTGCCTACATATGCAATGAATGATCAGTTGATGGACAAAGGATAAAAAGAGTTTAGATGTGCTGAGGAAAACAGCATTTTATCTAGTGCATGAAAGCTTTTACCAAAAAAAAAAAAATGAGTGTGTGTAGATGCACAACACTGCCTTGGCAGTTCTCAGATTGTGTGCAATTAAGATCACACTGAAGAATCTTCCTGGGGCAGAGAAACTATGTATCTCCTCAGAGAAAGCTCGGTAGTTAATTTTGCCTGGCAGTTAATTAAATAGTTGTGCTTCTTGCACCCTAACTAGTCATCCAGCAGACTCTGAGTGGCCTGACATGCCTTCCTGTCAGTTCTGGAGTGCACAGTGCCCTCAGCCACATACCCTCCAAGCACAAGTGGCAGCCCTGCAAATCAACCCTCTGGTTATGCTTTTGGTTTCCAAAGGGTTTAAGTGGCCAGAGGAAATTAGCTGGCATTGTAGCACAGAGCAGGTCTGTGGCACAGGTCCTGGGATCTCTCCCGATGCTCTAGTAGTCTGGCGTGGACCAGTCAGCTTTAAAGGAAAGACTATACAGGCATCGTAGTTCTGAGGCAACCTGGAATGCAGTCGGGGAAAAAAAAAACAACAGAATTGCTCTTTGAAATGAATTGCAAAAACAGGATAGCTGCTGCTTTTATGTCCTAGGACAGAAGTTCCTCCTGGCTCTCTTTGTCCTTCCTTTGGTAGTCTTTTTTCTCTTCCTTAGAATCATCCTTCACCATTCTTTCTTCAGTGTTTTCTCTTGTATGCTAGTAGGAACATCTTTGACAAGTCTGAGTGGTTGTCTCTACACATTTGCCACCATGCTTTGTTTTTCCCTTTCCCAGATGTTTGCACTTTTAAGGGATTTCACTGCCTAGAGGCTATTATTTCTCAAGAAAAAAAAAAAGAGAGGGAAATGTTTAAGTTACTTAAAGCACAGGGAAAATCGCATCTATTTTTTTTAATCTCCATCGTATTTTAGAAACTTGTGAGAATTTTGCTCATGATTATATTATGAGTTAATCAACCTAGCAATTGCTCAGTCATATTTCTCAACCATCTTTTAAGCATGTCATTATTACATGTATAGTGCAATCAGATGCTGTGTATCAAAATCACTAATTACCCAGGGTGTATTAAGATTTACAGTCAATCACACAAATAAATAATTAAATAAAAACACAAAAAAACACATTTAGTATTATAATCCTTCGAATCTGTATACCCCTTTAATGTTTTTAATTATAGATATTTTGTTTCATTGTTTTCTTAGCATGTAGAAAGGAGACATACTGACTCAGTAGAAGGAACTACCTTGTAAAAAACACAAGGAAGCAATTTCCATTCACTAATAAAACACTCTGAACTGATTAATGAGACCAATATAATTTTGTATTTCAGAAGGAATAGCTTGAATTATTTTTTTCCAAATTGTTCATATTTTATTGGCTATTCATTTTCTATTACATTACTTTTCAGATTTATGGAAAGTATTTGTAATTATCATATCCCTCATTTGATGCACAGAATGTATTTTATCGGACGGCTTTATGCATTCAGTGTTAACATTTTGTTTTTGCAACTCAAGACCAATTTCCTAATTACACTTGTGCACATAGTTGGTTATTGAAGTTTTGGTTTTGTTGTTAAGTGTTTTGATGTCTTTTTCCAAACTGCTCTGAATTTTGTATTTACATGTTAGGCAAGTGCAATGCAGGATTAAGCCTACGATTTTACGAGTTACAAGTCTAAACCAAGCTCTCATTACTCTTGTAGTTCTGAAGATTGTAACTTGTTTTTGCACTTTATATCTGCAATTCAATTTTGAATAATAACTTTCTGGGTTAATACTCAGGATTTGTTAATACAGAAGCAAATGTTTGTGGAAACTGTTCTAAACTCTTGACTGAAACCGCTGTCCTGCTAAGAGAAGGAGCAGGAAAGAAATGTTTTTCTGCCTGGGGCTTTTGTGCTTACATATCATGGAAATAGGAGCTGTATACAAATCTAACTTTTGTCTTTTATAGCTAACACTTTGGGTTTTGTCTGAAACCAGTGATTTTAAAACATCATTGCCGGAGTCGTTTTCCTCTTGCAAGTAATAAACATGCCACATCCTTAAAAGACAAAGTGTGAGACATAGTTGTAATTGCTCAGTTTTGGTGCCAAGTATAAGTGGTTTGACGAAAGCTTAGCACCCTTATCCCTAGGGAGATGTAAATTATTGCAAGCAACATCAGACACAGTAACTTCTTACTTGAGTTCTAATAAACAGCAAGGACATGTCACAAGTGTAATGGATATTCATAAAGCAATGTTAAAATGCACACCTACAGTGCAAAGTATTCATATCCCAAGAGCTGTGACAGTGCTGGAAAAAGAATATAACCTGAATTATTCTTTATTCTATGAGAGTAGGTGACTCTCCTAGAGCCATGTGCTCCTCGATGTGTTCCTATGTAATGGCAAAAGAAGTCAGGGGTCAAAAAGGACCATCTTACTGTTGTTGCAGTGAGACTGAAGCTAGTAGCTTCAATATTGGTTCTTGAGGCTTACTTTTCAAATAAGTTTTCATTTGCTCAGTGGTGATTTTTGTGTGTGCATGTTTCCCTGTCTCCATCAAGAAAAGATAAGTAAATAAAGTAGACGAATGAGGGATGTGGTAAGGTCAGTCCTTAATGAAATGGCCTTAAGCAGCTATTTGATAGACACTGAGGATACTTTCTGGAAGCAGAGAGAAACCATCCCAGAGAAGCTACTCTGCATTCCCTCTTGTTCTGTGTGCACACGTCACAAGTCAAAATGTGTCTCTTTATTCAGTGCAGCTTGTTTCTAATCCAGAAAAGACACACACCAACTGAGATTTATTTTTATGACACATGTACCAGTAACCAAAATTCCTCTGGTTTTATCAGGAAGAGGAAACTATTAAAAAGTTAATTGATACCACTGGTGTTAGCAAAAGCCCTGGCAATTAAACACCTCAACTCTAATTCTAGAGGGGATAAATCTGTCATCGTTGCCTCTGTTCAGCAAAGATCTGTACCAAGTACAAAGCACCTTGAAGTATCTGGAGTGTTTATCATCTAGGAGGTTTCACACATCCTGTTGTACACAAACGTGATGAGTTGGCCAGCTGGGACCAGGAAAACTGACATGACATTAGCTGTGCATGTAACTGTGATAGAAAATGACACTGGCACAAGCAGCAGCACATCAGTCATCAAATTTCTTACTTGGGATAGGATAGAGAAGAGCTAACATCATCTCTCACTTCAGTACGTGTCACTTATTTTGATGACCCAAACAATTTTCATCTGTATTCTTGTAGCATGAGGAATATTCCATAGTGCCCCCCACAACCTACGTTTGCAAGAGGAATGAATATAAGCATCTGTAAAGTGTGAATCATGCCTCTGGCACATGTGGTGTTTTTCTGCAACGTGATGTTTTAGAGACATGATAAACAACAATCAACAGGCATTTACTTAAAGAAGCTACAAAAGTCCTACTGGAAAGAAACAGTACAGAGGATTTATGTCAGGTCTCTGAGCTTGAAGGAAGCATGGGGCCCAGGGGCATTGCAAGTTCTTTCCTTTTATATATTTTCCTACCAGTCTGACTCATCCCCCTGGTTATTGTCAGAACTAGTCAAAACCAGGACATGCTCATCCTTGCAGTTGTCAGTTGGCCAAGGGCAGACTTTTTGCATGCCAGCAACCACAGCCAGCTGGGTTCCAGATCAAGTATTTCTGTCGTCTTTTATTGGATGAGGGCTTAAGTTTCTTCTTGAGTCTAGACTTCCAGCATGTTGAGGTCTGACTGGTAGCTGGATGTCATGGTTTAACCTCAGCTGGCAACTGAGTACCACACAGCTGCTTACTCACTCTTCCCCCCAAAATAGAATGAGGAGAAGGGAATTGGAGGAGTAAGAGTGAGAAAACTCTTGGGTTGGAATAAGAACAGTTTAACAATCGAACTAAAATAGTGTTATTATAATATATGGTACTGAAAAGAAATATAACAGAGAAAAACAAAACCCCAAAAAGACAAATTATGTAAATGGAAACAATTGCTCACCACCAGCCAACTGATGCCTAGTAAATCCCTGAGCAGCAGACTCAAGCCAACCTTTCCCCTAGTTTATCATTGAACGTGATATCATATGGTCTGGAAAATCCCTTTGATCAGTTGGAGTCAACTGTTCTGCCTGTGTCCCCTCTTGGCTTCTTGTCCTGCACCAGCCCACTCATTGGTGGAGTGATGTAAGAATCAAAAGGCTTTGATTCTGTGTTAACTGCTCAGCAAGAATGAGAACATCCCTGTAAGGAATGCTGTGTTCAACACAAATCCAAACCAGAGCCCCATACTAGCTACTGTGAAGAAAATTAACTTTACCCCTGCCAAAGCCAGCACATTCTCTACCCTTTGTTCCATACCATTTATGTCATACTCAGATCCCACACTTTCCAATACAACCTCATTAACCACCACCTCCCTCTTCCCATCATTTGGCACAATACACAGAGATCATTCGTTTGGTCCATAGACTACTCCTGTGCAATGTCTGTAAAATGTCCATAGAATGTTCACTGAGTTCATTTAGACTTTGGGCTCCATCTGTTATTGTGGTCATTCAGGACAGGAGAGGGTAGTGTGTTGCATGGGGTTCTTAGGCACCAAAGCCAACTCAGATCGGGTCACAGCTGCACTTGCACTGTGTCTTACAAAGCTTCTTCTCCATTGGTTCAGGTAGCTCCTGCTATAGTAATTTCCATAACATGCAATTCAAATTGTGAATTGTTTTCACCCAGGATTAAATCCCCTTGAGGTATATAAGTCTCATTGGACTAGCCCAACCTTCTGCAATACCCAGGACCCATGAGTAAGTTTACTCTTTCCCAAGGAAGGAATAACTCAAACTGGTTTTTTTTCCCCCACATGTTTGTTTTATTTAGTACAGGAATCTTATCTCCTTCCGTAGTGCACAGGGGTTTTGATTGGGTAGGGCCAGGTTGACTGGCAGATCCTCTAATGTTAACTAGTCAAGCAGCTTCTGCTAAATTTGTATCCCAAAGCTTTAATGTCCCTGAACCCATGGCTTTCATTGTAGTTTTTAACAGTTAATTGTACCATTGAATTTTCCCAAGGGCTGTTGTATGATAGGGAATGCAATATGCCTCCTTAGTGCCATGCTCTTTGGCCCAGGTGTCTGTAAGGTTGTTTCAGAAATGAGTCCCGTTGTCTGATTCAAGTCTTTCAGAGGTACTGTGTCACCAAAGGGATTGCCTTGAAGGCCCCAGATAGTGTTCTGGACAATGGCGTGAGTCATGGTTATTTCCAAACATCCAGTAGTTACATCCACCATTGAGAGCACATAGTGCTTGCCATGGTGAATTTGTGGTAGTGGGACAGTCTGCCAGACTTCCTCATATTGGTATTTCAGCTGTTACCCTCTATATCGAAAAGGCTTTAGCTACTTAATTTGATGTGTTTGATATTCATGGATAACCTGTGCGATGGCATCAATAGCCAACTCCAGCCCTCAATCACAAGCCCATTTGTATGTTGCATCCCTTCCTAGTTGTTCTGATGTGTCATGGGCCTGTCAACCTATAAATAGCTCACCCTTATGTTCCCAATCCAGATCTACCCTAGCCACTTCTAGCAGCCTGGTCTACCTATTCACTATTTCAGTGTTCTTCAGTGACCCAACTCTTGCATATCTGAGCATCTACATGGCATACTTTTACAACCAAGTTCTCTACCAGAGCAGCAATATCATAGAATTGTAGCATCATAGA